>VXAW01012412.1:319963-329967 GCA_013399735.1 Tyrannus savana | reverse complement strand
TGAAAAGCATGAAGTTGAAATGCATCTCCAGGTCCAGGAAAGAAGCTTAAATATGCTTGCCCAGATCCTTAGTGAGCGAAATGTTAGAGCTTCCTAACTCCACGATGGAAAGGATCTGAGCGTTCTCAAAGCACAGAAACAATTGTGGCTTTGCAGCTTAGATCTGCTGCTTTGAACTGGGTTAGCAGGTGCAAGCTGATGGAATGGCCCTTTTTCCTGCCTTCTCTCTACACTGTTACAGCCAGGGTTAGTCATTCAGTGAAATTCCTTGAGGTGGCTTGAGGCTTCATAGTAATTTTAATGTCACAAATGTAATAAATACAGGTTATAATTCGTGTCAAATGGGTAAATATAACCCAGGAGGGAAGAAAAACAAGCGGATTGTGAAACTTAATTGCACCCCCATAAAGACAGAAAACAGACCACCATCCTCCCTCTCCTCCTAGCCAAGAATTATGTCCAAACCAGATCAGGTCAAATAGCATAATGGCACCTTATTTCAAAGGACACATGAATTTATAACTTAAAGTAGAGATAACCAGTTAGTCTAAGCTGTGGAAATAAACACATGGTGAATACCTAGAATAGTGATGTACATGTATATGCATGTGATATAGTTAATATGTATGGGATGTTTTGAAATAAAACCGGACTCGTACCCTGTATCAGGTGTGACAGACTCAGGAAGGTTTCCTGTCCGTACACCCAGCACTGTTTGCTTCTACCAAATAATAAATTCCAGTTTGAAAACTGATTCTATCTCGAGACTCTGTTTCCCCACACAAAGGCAAAAATCAGGTCATCCATCAGCCTTCAAGTGGCAGCTGTAACAGTGATGCAGTGAGGAGAACCAGCTCTAGCAGCAGNAACTGTATTTTTCAGTGACACAACCAGAAGGAGCACAGACACAGCAAGGCAGTCGCTGCTGCAGGGTTCTGTAGCATCACTACTTTGTTGCACAGATACTGTGGGCTCGAAGGAGAGAATATCCATTATCTCCCAGTTCCAGCTTCCTGTGCTCAGGAGAGCAGCCAGGAATCCTGTCTTTTAGGTATCACAGCAACTGTGCTCTCCAGAGGAAATATGCTAAAAGCCTGGCACTGGGGTAAATGGATCCCATTAACCTGGGAAGTGCTGCTGTGCCCGAGTTAACGCCTTGGGAACCAGGAGCTCTCTGCAGCACTTGGTCCAGCACCCAGGACAGGTGCCCTGGGACCTTCCACGAGGAGGTGGCTGGCATGGGAATTTGTAGGAACATGGAAAGCAAGCGTAGCAGGATGATGAATTGGATGTTAGACTGCAGCTGCCTGTCTGAATAACTAACTGGCTTTGCATGTTTATGTATCTCATGAAGTGTTTTGTATTTGAAAGATAATTTCTGCACAGAATATAGAATCATCAATATACTTCTGTATTTTGTGCTGTCAGAGCCTGTTCCTCTCCGTGGAGTCAGTCAGGTGGAGTGCAAGCCTTGAGGCCTGGAATAGTTAGCAGGCATCTCTCATCAAACCTGCTTTGCTGGGATAATAAAGTTGATGAACTGAAGATATCCTCATTGCTATGTGTGTGGCCAAAGGGTGGAGTGGGGATGGCCAGTGTGTGTGTGGACAGATGGGCAATTTTGTGCCTGCTTAGAGTAATCTGGTTTTGGACTTGGAAGTTTCAGTGTGCATGTCGAAGAGATGTTATATATCTCTTTTTTTTTTTTTCTTCCCTCCCCACCCAGGACCCATGGAACCTCTTGTTACAGCTTCTCTGACAGCATGGAGCTGTGTCAGGGCAGGGTCATGTTGGATCTCAGGGAAAGGTTCTTCCCCCAGAGGGTGGTTGGCACTGAACAGGCTCCCCAGGGCAGTGGGCACTGCCCCAAGGCTGCCAGAGCTCCAGGAGGGTTTGGACAACGCTCTCAGGGACAGGGTGGGATTGCTGGGGTGTCCTGGGCAGGGCCAGGGGTTGGACTGGGTGGTCCTTGTGGGTCCCTGGCAGCTCAGGATATTCTGTCATTCAGGAGGGTGACCTTGCTGCGAGTGATGAGTGTTTTGATAGCTGTCGTTTTTCATCCCTCAGTGAATTTCTTCAGAGGTACCAAGGCAGACTCAGGGAAGCTCCCCTGAACTGAGGAAGTGTGGAAAGAAATACCCAAGGCTATGAAAAGCATGAAGTTGAAATGCATCTCCAGGTCCAGGAAAGAAGCTTAAATATGCTTGCCCAGATCCTTAGTGAGCGAAATGTTAGAGCTTCCTAACTCCACGATGGAAAGGATCTGAGCGTTCTCAAAGCACAGAAACAATTGTGGCTTTGCAGCTTAGATCTGCTGCTTTGAACTGGGTTAGCAGGTGCAAGCTGATGGAATGACCCTTTTTCCTGCCTTTTCTCCACACTGTTACAGCCAGGGTTAGTCATTCAGTGAAAGTCCTTGAGGTGGCTTGAGGCTTCATAGTAATTTTAATGTCACAAATGTAATAAATACAGGTTATAATTCGTGTCAAATGGGTAAATAAAACCCAGGAGGGAAGAAAAACAAGCGGATTGTGAAACTTAATTGCACCCCCATAAAGACAGAAAACAGACCACCATCCTCTCTCTCCTCTCCTAGCCAAGAATTATGTCCAAACCAGATCAGGTCAAATAGCATAATGGCACCTTATTTCAAAGGACACATGAATTTATAACTTAAAGTAGAGATAACCAGTTAGTCTAAGCTGTGGAAATAAACACATGGTGAATACCTAGAATAGTGATGTACATGTATATGCATGTGATATAGTTAATATGTATGGGATGTTTTGAAATAAAAACCGGACTCGTACCCTGTATCAGGTGTGACAGACTCAGGAAGGTTTCCTGTCCGTACACCCAGCACTGTTTGCTTCTGCCATATAATAAATTCCAGTTTGAAAACTGATTCTATCTCGAGACTCTGTTTCCCCACACAAAGGCAAAAATCAGGTCATCCATCAGCCTTCAAGTGGCAGCTGTAACAGTGATGCAGTGAGGAGAACCAGCTCTAGCAGCAGGAACTGATGGCGCTCCTTGCCATGGACAGGGCTTAACAAATGACCTGTGAAGAGGCTGAGCTGGCTGCAGGATGCAGAGGATCTCTGGGCCACCAAGCCTTTAGTGATGCTGGACTAGTAAGAGGGAGCATTTGAGCTACAACTGGATTCTTAGGTTTGAAAACTGATGTCTTGTATTTAGTAAGCTTAATGTAATGGTATGGGTTTGGCTTCAGTGGCCAGGTGTTTTGTGATGAGGAAAGAGGAGATAATAACCAATACTTGTGTCCTGTTAAACTTATGGTCATTGTACAGCTCATCTGTAGGGCTGGAAAGGTGTTGATAATCAGGTGGAGGTGACAGGACAGGACCAATTTGACCTGGTAAGAAGTAAGCAAAAGTCAGAGATGGGAGCTGTGCATGATCACTGCATGATGTGGCTGCAGGGGGAGGTGGGTGGTAAATAGCAGGTGTGGAGATCTGGGAGGAGGATGGGCTCTGTATCTCTGGTTTGGATCACTCTTTAGCGCTAAAACCAGAACGATAGCGTGGAAAATCCTGGCAGATGTGGGCGTTTGATCTCGAGAATCGCGATAAAGCAGTTACAAATCGTTTTGTTGTGAATTGTGCCATCTCTGTGTCTGGCCAGAAGATGTTATGGGTTGTATTGCCAAGGGTGCAATTGTCAACTATCAAAGCTAATAAATAATGACAGTGAAGGAAAATAACGTTCCTTTGCTGCCATGAACATGAAATCAATGATGTGCCAGAGTTTAATAATGCTTTTGTAGTAAAGCTGTGTTAGTATTTTCAATGCACTCCAAAGAATTAATAGGATTATTTTCTTTCTAGTGTGGATAAAGCTGAGTAATACTTTTCCTTCGGCAAATTTGGTTTGGATTGCTGTTCAGGCTCGGGGTCGAAGGATTTCCGTGGGTCCCTGGGCCGGCTTCTGAGCCCCTGCACACAGAGTGGTGACAGGAATGATGGATGATGAAACTGCAAAAATTGACAGAGCTGCTGGCGTGCTCTGAATCCCACAAGCATCTATGGCGGCAGCCTGAGTGCACGTGGGGCTTTGCTGTGGTCCTTCATCGCTTCTCCTTTCCTTGAACTCGAATCCCTCGTTCCACCCTCGGAGCTGAGTAAAAGCCAGGCAGGGAGGAGCCCAAACAAGCCGTGGAAAACGATCCCCGTACCCTGAGGCCACTCAGCTATTTAGTCCCGTTTCATTACTTTTCTCATGCAGAATAAGAGGCTAATTTTAACCTGCATTAATTAAGCTTCCGAAATGCATTCCGAAATGAGGTGTCAGCGTTCGAGAGCATAGAGATGTTTATCAGTACGTGAGGTTATGGGTGGAGGGACCTGGTTATTGACCTGCCTTGAAAAATAACTTTAATTCGGGATGTCTGTTGGTATGGGGGGTGACAGTGGCAGCCAGGTGGCCAATATTTACAGCTCACAACTGCCTCGATAACTGCTTAATGCACATTAAAACCGGTATTTTAGCTGAGGTGAGGAGCTCTATGTGACTTCCAAAACGACATGACTTCTCTGGGAATATTTTCCGTACTGGAACATCTTGCTTGCTGCATAACAGGATTCAGTCAGAGGGTTGCTGGTTTGATTTATGATGCTAATTGGTGTGGTAGTTGATGTGAGCTGCATGTACTAATTGCTCACTTGCTAATCCCCTCCAAATTATCTGACAAAAGCTTTTAAGAGGGAGCATTACATGTGTTTTAAAACAAACAACTGGAGACCCCCTGTTTTCCTTTAAAAGCCTAATCCAAGTGCTGGTCCATTTTAGTCACTGTAGTTAAAGGGAAAATGCAGTGGCTTTCATGTAGTCCCGTTGTTGTTCTTTGTGATGTTTAAACAACTGCTGGAAAAATATTTTTCCATAGCATGCTTTTTCCCCCCCCCTTAAGCTGGAAAATTACCATTATCTGTATGGTACTAACTTTTATATTGCTGTTTTCTATATGGTGAAGGTAGAATTTGTGTGATAGTCGTCTGTGCAGTTTTAGATAAGGAAAGGCCTGCTGTGCCGTTTGAATTGGGAGTGCAGCAGAAACTGCAGTGGGAAAACATAAGGAAAATAAAATAGGGACAATTCATGCAGAGGTGTTGGGGTAATAATAAAGGTATTTTTACTGTCTGGGATCCTGGTAAAGGAGATGAGCACCGAGTATTTTACTTACTGTGCAAATCAGTGAACTTTAATGTAAACCAGAGGGCTTTTATTCCTGGGCTGATAGGGAAAACCCTCATGTTAGATTATGGAATGCAAGAGCCTACAGAGATGATGTTTACCTTTCCTTAAGTAAGGCACGAGCTGTTCCAGGAGGAAGCTGATTTTCCAGGACTGAGAGTTGTGCAGGCTCTGTGCGAGTGGGGAGGTTCTCTCTGCTTCTGTAACATTACATTAAAGTGAAATGTTACAGAAATGAACAAAATGAACATTAATCTATCTCCAAGTTAATATTTCAAGGTGATTTAGACCCTTTAATCATATCAAGTTTTCCAATTTGAGCCTTACTGGCTTATTTTCACAGCGAGTGCTGAAATGAGACTACAGACAGCTGAAAGAAATTAGTCAATTTGGAAGAAAAAACCCATTTAAATACAGGTGTTTGGCTGTGATTTGAACATAGGCTGTCAACAGCAAGAGGCAAAATACCTCAGTGACCTAGAAAGTGCAAGTGTGTCCCTTTAGGGATTACTTGATGTTAGGTAATGACACGCTATTAAAATTAAAGCTCACATCTATATCCCTTCATTTGCTAACTAGGCCAGAAGCTTTTAAAAAAAAAAACTCAGTAGATAAATGGGGGAAATCAATTTTGCCAGAATTTGTAGGGAGCAAGGTAGCTGTAGGTGGTGTTTCAGGTGATTATTGTTTAAATTGGGATGTAAATAAGGTGCTGTACTCAGGCTGAGCCAGCTACCTGCTAGAAACTTGAGTACAAGTATCATCATCTTGAAGAAAGCAACACTGAAGTGTCTTAGAAGCTGCCTGGTGTTCCTTAGCTCCAGTGCAAGGTGCGGTCAGGGGGAACCCTGTGCAATGCTGAGCCATTTCCCCTGGGTTGTCTGCCATTCTGCAGCTGCTTTGGGGTAGTTTTTTCACACTGTTGCTCTCCTCAGCTCACAGGAGTGTTGCCTGCAAGGTAAGTGGTGATATTTGATAGAAGCTGTTGAGTGATGACACGTCAGGTAGGTGAAACGTGGGGAAATAGATCCAATTACAAACGCAGTTAGAGCTTTTGAAAACAGGATCATTGAGGCTGTAATTAAAAGAAACAACAACCTGCTGCAAACAGCTATGGAAGAGCTGTATAAATCTGTTTTTTTGTGAATAATATGAGCTGTCTTACTGCCTCAGCACCAGACTCTTGTTTGGCTCTGTGAACGTGTCGATCCCGTCAGTAAAAAGGCTGTTCCCAAGTAGGTGTGTCAGCTGAGACAGGACATTTATTATCCTCAGGGGAACATATTCCCTGGACAGGGGTTTAGGTGCAGGTTTCACTGGGAATAGAGTGTGGAGAACACTGCAGGGTGCCAGAAGAGCCCTCTGCCCCCCCGTGACTCTGTGCAGTCAGGCTGATTTTTGCTAACCACTCTTGTGCCCTTGGGGTGTCTGTTGTCTTATTCCAGTCGAGTCTCTTAAAGCACAGCGTGAAATCCGGTGTTAAAAGAGAGTCCAGTGAGCATCTGGAAGATGTTGCCTCTGTCTAGTGCTGGTGGCTCTTTTGTTGGCATCCAAGGTGGGATTTGAGTGTTGGATGCTGTGGCCAAGCTATTGCAGGAGCCGTTCTACATCACACACAGTCAACTGAGAGCTCAGTGAGGTTGCTGCTGGTGCTGCAGTTAAATCACTTAGTAAAACAGTTTATATCCAGGTGGGCTTGCCCTGAGCACAAAAAACCAGAGTGGTTCCATTCCCAAGTGGAATTTGAATGCCTGGGAGCAGTCTGTGAGAGAACTGTATTAAGGTCTGATCCTCTCCTTGGGAAGGTGGACAAGCAGAAGCTTTGATGCTGATGAGTGATGTGAGAGGCAAAATCACCACCTTGGGACGGAGCGTGGGATTTGTTCTCTAACCACAGCAGCTTGTAAGTAATTCCTGTGAAGCTGTGAAAATGGATTTTAATGGTCAAGATAGCTGTACACACTTGAGGTGTGGGGTAGTCAGGGGCTTCCTTACTTGCAAGAATCATTTTGTGCTAGGTTTGCCTCCAAGCAGCACAAACAGGCCATTGAAACACTGGAATATAGAGGCTTCAGTGTGCTTTGCTCTTATTCTAACAAACTTCTGGACTGGTTGCAGGCTGGTGGATTTTGGGAGTAAAAAGAAGCCACATTCTCCTAATACTCAAAGACCAGCAGCTGTTCTGGGAGCTTTGAGGTGTCAACTAAAGTGACATAACTTCTGAGATAATTTTGAAGGCTTGTGGATTATCACTTCCCTCTGCTGGGATAGGCTTTGATGCTGGACCTGGTTCTGCTTCTTATCTCTGTGACTGCTGACTTTCAGGCTGATTTCTGTATTTAGACAGCTCTATGAACTCTGTAATAATGAGCAGCTGATTTAAAAGCAGAGATTTTTAACTACAAGTAAACTGTGTCACTTGTTTAATTTGCCTCTTCCGTCCACTTGTCAGGAAATGTATGAATTTGCAGTGAACTTTTAAAGTGTTGAAATTAAGAAGTAGTATATTAATTTTCTGAAAAGAACAGTTAATCAAGTTATTGGTATTTATGTTGCAGTCAAGTGACAGGGGAGTACTTAATAGAAGGAACAGGTGAAGTACTTTGCTAATGACAAATTGTGATGTGAGATGAAATAACTGAGGTGCAAAATCAGATCCCCATTCTGTAACAATGGTGTTTTTCATGCAGTGTCTCAACCAGCTCGCACAAAAGGAAACACACTGCTGTAACTTGTGCTGTGTGTTTACTCTTCAGGAGGTGAGAGCTGTGTGTTGACAAAGGACGCAGGATTTGCTGTCATCTTGTGACGTGTGGCTGATTACTAATCCTATGGAAATGATGGATGCAGCAGATGAGGCCTGATTAATAATAAATAAAGTTGCTGCAGAGTCTTTTTGGGGGAACAAAATTAAGCTTTTATTTTAATTCTCTTTAAAACCCCTGTGGAGTAAAGCCTCCAAGTTAGTCAGGTAAGCAAAGCCTGTAACCTGGAGGGTTATATTTCACTGCTTCTTTGTGCCTCAGAATCACTGCACACTCCATTCAGCCTGAATTCAAAATGAGCTGATGTGCTGCTTGATTCCCAGGTTGGGTTTAGCTGCAAATAATACCAGAAAATGAAAGGCTTGTGGTAAAGTGGAGCCACAGAGTATAAACTTGCTAAAAACAGGTGTAGATCTTGATGATCTCCTGAGAGTGGGCGAGTCTGTGAGACTTGATTTGCTGTTGCAAGGCTGGTGGGTGTTGGAGGGCTGTTAGCTCTAGTCAGTGAGTTGCTGTCTTACACCTAAACCTCCTTTTCCTTAAGGAACAGCAGAAAGCTGGGATGATGCACAGGAGCTCTTGCTGCTGAACTGCTCTATAGGCTGTCAAATAACCTGCAGGCTCCAACAAACCTGAACCAGTTTCTCTGGGAGGTGTGTGCTTGTTCCCTTTATCTGATGATAATTGTGTTGAAACGGAGTTGCTTGTGTGATCAGCAGTGGAAGGTTTTAATTAACCTTGCCAAAATGCTGTTCTGTGTTGTCTTTAGGGCAGCTTTTCCTTTCTGTGCAGGTCCCAGTTCCATTGGGGTTGTTACTGCACACGAGGCGTGCAGCTCAGCACCGCTTTTGTTTTCAGCAAGAAGAAATTTGTCGTGCAAAAAAAAGTGCTGAATGAGGACACAGCACAGTCTGTTTGGGCTGGTTTGATGTGTGGGGTCTGAGCTGGGCACAGTGGGGCACAGTTACAGGTGCTGCTCACCCCAGTGTCTGTGGCTTCCATAGGTCTCTGTTTAAGGAGGAAGTTTTTTTACAGTGAGGATGGAGAAGCCCTGGCACAGGTTGCCCAGAGAAACTGTGTCTGCCCCTGGATCCCTGGAAGTGTCCCAGGCCAGGTTGGATGGGGCTTGGAGCACCCTGGGCTGGTGGAAGGTGTCCCTGTCCATGGCAGGGGGTGGCACTGGATGATGTTTAAGATTCCCTCCAGCCAAAACCATTTCCATTAAGGAAGGGAAATCTGGTCTTCATTCTGATCTTGTGATTGACTTTGGCTATCCAGAGTAATTTTACAATTAATGGGTGACTGTGGTTACCTCTTAATGTTGAGATAATTGCAGTGCTTATGGGAACAATTGCTGGGCAAAACATTCCATTAAGTTTTGCATTGGACAGTTGGCATTTTCTGGAAAAATAGTTCTTTATCCCAAGGAGATTTGACTGGGTCTCCCTGCGCTCAGTCCCTCTTCCCCTTGTCCATTCCTACAGAATCCCACTGCTCTGTACCTGCTGCCCTCCCTCAGCGAGCGTGGGAAACCACACTGTGCTGTGGAGAGGAGAATTCTGCCAACATAAACTTTCCATGGAGACATTTATCAGGAGATTTCACTGAATGACAACATAAGCTAATGGGGCAGCAGAGATCAGCCTTCCTGTGTTGTCCTGATACTTCCTTTTCCCCGCCTGCCCCCATGCCCAGGTATTTGGGTAGTCTGATAACTGATGGATGCAGATACATTCCAGTTAGAGCAGTAACCCTGCTCCAAACATGCTCTTCAGCTTTTAAGAAATGTGATCTTGTGTGCCAGTGAGTAGCACAGGATTTATATTTTCCGGATTTCAGTACGAGTCAAATTTACGTCACAGCTTGAAGCTTGTGAGCAGAATGTGAGCAGAATGTCCAGTCCCTAGGATGGCAGGGTAAATCCATGGGCTTTCTTTGCTGTAAAGGTAGGGGTGCTTAGAAGTTTGATTTTACCTTATTTTCTAAATATTCAGTGTTCAAATCACTGAATTGGGGTTTTTTTTG
>VXAW01012412.1:285021-319914 GCA_013399735.1 Tyrannus savana | reverse complement strand
TTTGTTTGTTTGTTTGTTTTGTTTGGGTTTTTTTGTGTGTGGTTTTTTTTTATAAGTGCTCCGTGGAGACAAATGGTATAACTGACTGTAATATGCCTGCTCCAAATACTGTGCTGCAGTCCTGTGAAGTCTCCTTCCATCTGGTTGTCTGGCTGTAGCCCTCCTAAAACCAGTGGTTTTCGTGTTGATACCCTTAAAATTCTAAATTCTAAACTCTCACACCAATGTTGCAATGGTGAAGGATTTGTAAATTTTGGCCAGAGTTCTCTGTGTTGCCGAGTACAAAGTAATCTCATCTGTAACGTGGTGCTGTTGGGTATGCAGAGTAGGCAAACAGGAGGAAGTTTTCTCTTGCAGAGTTTGTGTCCTTTGGAGTGTGGGGGACATCTGAGACAGATCTGTGGATACAACATTATCGACTTTTCTCCAGGTAGCTGTTTGTTGTTTTGTTTTGTTGTTTTGTTTTTTTTTTTCTTGAGAGCCACCGTGGCTGCACCAGTTTTAAAAGCGGATTTCAGGTTGTTCATTTAGATTTTCTAGCTTGTGTTGGTACTTTCTGCCTGGTACCTTCTGGAAGTGGCAAACTGGCTTTGGAGGTGTGAGTGGAGGTGTCTGCTGCTTTGACAGTGCTGGGGAAGCCTCACTGAAGGAGTAACTTCATCAGTCTGTGTGCATCTTGACTGATGAGCGTTGTTAGACATCAGTATCACTCCTCAGCAGTTCAGTTAAAAATGCTCTTCCCTATTAAATTGAACCATCTTCCAGAGGACTTAGGTGAGGTTTAATGAGAACACATTCTGACTTGCTGCTGGGGAGTGTTGGCCTTTTTAAAATGCACGCTGCTAGCAGCTCCTGCTAATTTTAGACCGTGTGTTCTTGAAATGCCAGTAGTAGCTGCATACTTACTGAAACTGAAAATAAAGGGACTTTTCACTCCCTGGAAGATGTGTGAAATCCATGGTATTGTGCAGAAGTTCTGTGTGGAATTCCACCATGGTCAAGGCTCGGGAATTCTTGACTGCCTTGCCCTTGGGTTCAGCTTCAGTGACTGCCCAGGCTGTGTGAACTTCCAGCAGTGTAGCTGTGCCTGAGTGTGTGTGAAATGCAGCTCCCCATCCCGTGGGACGAGGGATCAGCACCTCAGAAGTGAACTCTGCGCTGGCATCCAGGAGAAAACGGAGTTAGGAATTGGTGTAACGAAGTGAGCACGTCCTGGGAGCTGAAACACCTCACTGAAAGCTTATTTCGGGTCACAGTAACTCCCTGTTTGCCCAAAAGAATTTAGGCTTTCATTTGTCTTGAACCACAGTGAAGAATTACATAAGCAGGTTGCTGCTGGTTTATGTCTGAGCAGAATTTTGAATGATTCCTGCTTGGGTGATGGCACTGTTAGTGTGTAACGTGGCTAAAACAACTGCTGCCTGCATTACTGCAGTTGCAGAGCTTTGCAGGGGGAGTATGAGAGTACTTAATTTTCTTACTTTTTTTTTAATGGAGACTCGTATTTCAAGACTGACAGTGAGCAGGAAAGGATTGATGTCAAGAACAGAGCCACTGATACATTACTGGGTAATTTGAAAGGGTGACAACAAGACAAGTTTGGTGAAAGGCCAGCACGGTGGATTGGGAGCGTGTTTGCATGTCTCTTAGATCCCTTAATTCTGTGAGCTGGAGATGATGCCAGAATGAGCCCCTGCTCTGCTGTCCTGCAGGGGATAAGCAGCTGTGCACTCAGGGTTTGATCTCGGTGGCAAGGTCAGGAGCAGCTCAGTGCTACAACACCAGGTGACCATCGTCTCTGGCACGTGTATCTGTGTGACCTTGATAAGGGAAGCCCTCTGGGCCTTTACACTTAAAGAGAGTAGGTTGAGATGGGATACTAGGAAGGAATTCTCTCCTATGAGGGTGGGGAGGCCCTGGCACAGGTTGCCCAGAGAAGCTGTGGCTGCCCCTGGATCCCTGGAAGTGTCCAGGGCCAGGTTGGACGGGGCTTGGAGCAACCTGGGCTGGTGGGAGGTGTCCCTGCCCATGGTAGGGGGTGGGACTGGATGATCTTTCAGGTCCCTTCCAACCCAAACCATTCTGGGACTGGGGTTTGCTCATCCCTATAATTGCCTTAAGGGGTCTGTCTGTGCTAGGTTTGTGGTATGCCTGGGCTGTTTGTGTGGGGCAATGCCTGGAAGCCTTCACCTCTCTCCAGGCTGAGCATTAAAGCCTTTATTAAACAAAAAACCAATGCAAAAACTTGGAGCTGTTTTTAAAGGTTTTCTGTGAAATGGGGATAATGCTCATAATCTTTATCTTGTGTGACAGAAAAGTTCCTACTTGGAAAAGGAACTCTCTGCCTGTGTGGGGACAAGGAATCGGGGTAGCTGGGCTGCTTTCAGGAAGCCTTGGACATCATATTCACCTCCCAATGGCAGGAGCTGAAGTGTCACTGTTTCTCCTGGTTTAAATGGGGTGTGGGTGGCAGCCCAGGGTGGGTAGGGCAGGGTGCTGCAGCTGGGGGCCACTGCCTCTGATAACAGCTATTATTTGTCACAGCATTTAAGGTAACCTTGTCCTCCACTTACATAGAAAGAAACACTTGCTGTTCAGAAGTGTTTTTTGCTCCTCTCTGTCCAGGACAACAGGGGATTATCACCAGGTGTTTGTATATAGACAGGCAGTGTGTACTCAATGCCTGAGTCTGACCGAGTGCCTGATCCTGTAATCGCTCGCAGTGATTATCTTCACAAACAAATCTGCCAAATACCACGCTATTTCCTAGAAATACATAGCAGGCTCTTGTGCTGGGCTGGTGCTTGTTTGTCAACAGGAAAGGAGGAAGTGTTTTCTCGTGGAGATATTTCCTTTGGCACCAGGGGACTGTTTCAGCTGGGTTGGTCTGTGGGCTGAGCCAGGTGGTCAGGACGCAGGAAGAGCTGTTTGTGTTTTGGCTGAGCTCTAACACTGCAGAAGGCACCAGTGTGTGGTTCAGGACACCTCCAGAAGGCTGCTCAGAAGGCAGAGTGGGGGGCCCTGAGCTGTGGTGTGTGTGCTGATCAGGGCAGCCATCGATCTCCCTTGGCTGCTGCTGCTACGCCGAGCTCGGTTTTGTCTCCTCAGGTTTTGTGGCTCTGCAGAATTCCTTCACTCTGGAGTCATGTCTGAGGTGGATTGGGACTGAGTCGCTTGGAGAAGGGTTGAAGCCAAACAGTGGTGCTTCTTAGGACTTGGTCAGATGCTTACTTGGCTGTAGCTGCTGCAAGATGATAACTGCAATAATAAATATTGCAAAGAAACTGGATCTTACTGCATTCTCTGAGCAGTTGTTATTAGAATGACTTAATTAGATTGCTGGGAAAGAGATGACTTTGAGCAATCAAAGTGAAATATAATAAGCCCCAATACCAGCAAAGTCCTGTGCTACTGTAACGGACTGGGACGGGTTTGTTTGTTTGTTTGTTTGTTTGTGTGCTTTTCAGGAATGGCAGAATCAGGCTAATATTGATTAAACCTTGGCCCAAGAGCAGTGAGAATTACTATGGTAGAAGGTCAGATGCTTCCTTTGAACACTGGTTCATACAATATAAGATAACTCACATCTGAATTAGTGTTTTCAGCTTAGTATTAAAAAAGGAGTAACTGAGTGCCACTGCCTTAATGATTGCTCTTTGCTGCTTGGAGGAACCTTCTAATGAGTTTCCCACCTCCTCAGCACTAATAGCTACTGATGGAGGGTGGACTGAGGTTCTCCAAAAGGTCTCGAGCATGTTTTGGGCTTTTATTAGTGTTTATTTGCATGGAAGGGCAGATGATGAGCAGAGGACTGAAGTGGGAGGTGGGCAGCTGTCCAAGCCAATAAACACACTTGGGAAAGTCATTAGGGTTTGTGTGGGAGGGGGAGAGTGGGGTGCATCTGCAGCCAGGAGTTGATTTAGTGTGAGAGATTAATTATTGAAGGCAGATGTTCTCAGAGCATGGTAGCACTATGCTAATGGAACAGGGGATGATTAACATGTTTGGTTGGTGGGTGGGGAGGAAACGCAAGAAACTTCTTAAACTCCTAGGAATTGTTGCTCCTGAGAGTGGGTTCCAGTGAGGGGAGCCTTCAGTTCAACTTCAGTTCACCTTAAATTGAACAACCCAGTTGAATTCAGCCTTTGCTTGTCTTTTTGTGCCTCTTCTACCTTTTTTTTTTTTGGTTAGTGAATTTATCATTCCTGACTGAAGACATCATGGGGTTGATCCAGTGTCTTCTCCAGGTATGAACTGTGTTACAGGGAATTCCCCCCCTTAGGATGGGGGAAGCACTGTGAGGCGTGGGCTGTGGAAGCTATAATTGGCTGTGCCAAAGGGAATATGGACCAATTAACGAAATACAATAATTTCACAAAATTCCAAATCCTTTCTGTGGCAAATTCCTGAATTTTGAAAACTGGTGGGTTTTGGAAATGGCAACATTTATTATATTTCGCATT
Organism: Tyrannus savana; assembly: GCA_013399735.1. Classification (NCBI taxonomy): domain Eukaryota; kingdom Metazoa; phylum Chordata; class Aves; order Passeriformes; family Tyrannidae; genus Tyrannus; species Tyrannus savana. The sequence goes on along the minus strand of VXAW01012412.1, from coordinate 315,451 downwards.
AAACTAGATGGGTGTCACCGGTTTGTTCTCATATTAAAAAAAACAAAATGACATCAACTCCCTTTTGAATATCTCTTTGTTCACGTTGGGGGGGAATGTCTTTGACAGGCTGCTTTGAGTGAGACGTGCTCTGGCAGGCAACAACTTCAAAAATAGAGCTGTGCTAACACCCAGGTTTTAGCATAACAATGGCTGAGGGATGAGAACGGTGCTGAAATGTTGACATGAGGCATAAGCCAGGATGGTGAGGGAGGGACCTATAGCACATACAGATGTAAAGCAAAGGGTGTGTGAAATATGAAGAAAAATAATACAATTTCATGGAATCGTAGAATGTGAAGGGCTTGGAAGGGACCTGAAAGCTCATCCAGTGCCACCCCCTGCCACAAGCAGGGACACCTTCCACCAGGCCAGGGTGCTCCAAGCCCCTTCCAACCTGGCTGTGGACACCTCCAGGGATCTAGGGGCAGCCACAGCTTCTCTGGGCAACCTGTGCCAGTGCCCCAGCCAATATTCCAAAATAATACACATATAGATCTGTCTATCTGCTGCACCTGTTAGGCTTTTAGAAGTTCAGATTGGAGCTGTGGTAGTGAAAAGATAAAGACACAGAGTGGATTGTACTGAGCAGTAGCCTAAGACCCACTTCTGCCAGGCACAGGGGTCTGGAGGTTGCTCACTTGTGCCAGTGTGGTTGATTTAGGTCACTGTGAAAACCTCAAGTGTTTTGAGGAGAAGCTGCCCGGTCCATGGCTGTGCATTTTGTGGTTTGCCTCTCATCCAAGGCCTCTTTGGGAGTGAGGGCTGGAGATGTTGGCTACAAAAGCACTTGGAAAGCACATCTCCAGACAAGCCCGTGGTTTCATTCTGACTGACCTTTGGGGCTGTAATGGCTCAGTGCAGCTGCCTGTTCCCTTGAACTGTGAGTTGTTTGAGTAGTGGGGGCACAGCTGATGTGAAAAAGCACGACAATTTAAAATTTGACATAGTTGATCCAAAATTCTTCCCTTGGAGGCCCTGGCACAGGTTGCCCAGAGAAGCTGTGGCTGCCCCTGGATCCCTGGAGGTGTCCAAGGCCAGGTTGGACAGGGCTTGGAGCACCCTGGGCTGGTGGAAGGTGTCCCTGCCCATGGCAGAGGGTGGGGAGTTTTAAGGTCCCTTCCAGTCCAAACCATTCTGGGATTCTGAGATAAATTGCCTGTTGTGTTTTGTGTACTGAAAATAGAAGAGAAAGCTTTGCTGTAAGGTTGGGGAATAGGGAAGAGCTGAAGCTGTTGCTCGAGGATTAGCCCTGCAGGTGTTTTCCTGTTGCTTAAACCCAACCCTCTGCTGCATCACCAACACCCAGCAAGCAGCCAAAGCAGTTAATATGCAATGCTGAGTAATAGATGAATTACATTTATCAGATTATGATAACGGGAAAGCCTTTTAAGTAATGACGAGCACTTAATTCCATTGGGCTGGCTGAGAGCGTGATGTTCTAACTATCAGCTCTAAAATAATTCCAGCACGTAGGAATTAACTTCCTTAACTGATAATTAGTAACTAATGCTGGGAGAAATCACTGTCTCATGCTTGCAAAAGTACAAATGCTTTACTTAAGTAACAGATATAACTGAAAAAAAAAAATGTGTGGAGTGTTTTGACCTAGACTTGGAATAATTGTAAAATCTTCCATAGTTGGTCATGGCTGCTTAAAATATATAAAGCAACATATTCAGGATGTTGATAAACCCTTGCTAAAGGGTTCAAAATTAACCAAATCAATAATTGCAATTGATAATTGTAGAGTAGAATTGCAAATCCTCAAGCGGGTGAAAACATAGCATTTCCAGCACAACTGGAAATATGTAGTAGCTCTGAGTCAATAAACATATTGACTTGACTCTTACACTGCAGAAACTAAAAAGCCAAACTTGAACTATTAACACTTGGATAAGGAGAAAGTGAATGAGAGGGAAAAGGCTGTAGAATTACGCTGAGCTTATTTTCTTCTGTAAGTTGGCATGTCCAGTTTCATCGGATTTATTGAACAAATAGAGGTGTTCTGTACTTAAAGCTTCAGAAATGGAAGGCAATAAGAGTGTTTGTTGGCTGGTTTTATTTTTAAAAAACACTGTAAATAGAGATTGCAGTCAGTGGTGGAGTGGTACTGGATAATGTTGGTTATGTTGGAAAGAATCTGTGGGGCATTTGTTCATCTGAGGAGTGAGTAAACAGAAGGCTAAATCCAGTGGGATCTCTGTATTAATTTTGATTGGAGCAGGTAGAGAGCTTATAGCCTTGTGCAACTGTAAGTAACTGAGGTCCAATTTTACTTCCTTGCTAGAAATAGTTATTAAAGTAGGATGGATACACTTTTAAACTGAGCTCAAATCCGCACGAGCATCGTGCTGAGAATTAGAGGGAGAAGGGAATAGAGGGAAGCACCCAGGTAAGAGATTTTTGTAAGAAATAACAGGATATTGCTTCTGCCTCAGGTTATGTTGTGCCTCTAATGCTTTGCAGTTAGTCCTGTTTCTGGTCCCCTGTGTTCCTCTTTAGAACGTCTCAGGCACGCAGAGGTTAAACCCAGAAGGATGGAAGGAGGGATCAAGTTCTCTCCATGAGGAAGGACAAAGTACAGGTGGTAAAAGTGGAGAAAATGCAACTCATGAAGAGACTTGGCTCGATCTGCATTTTGTAGCCAAAGCCATTAGTGCTGAACGTTGATGAGACATCCCTGTTAACATCAGTGCAGTGTGGCTGATGCCCAGTGAGCCTCAGAGATCTTGACTTTACGTACCTGCTTCCATCTGCCGTTCGGAAAACGGGAAGACCCAGGCTTGGCTTGCCTGCTGGAGCTCTGGAAACGTGAGACTTTGCAAATATCAGTGGCTGTTCCAGTAAGGAGGAGGCTGTAATTACTTGAATGAAACTTGACCGACATACGAACACGAAGTATCTGCCGGGGGCCTGTTGCCAAGCGTGGATTTGTGCTTAAGCGGATATAATTACGTGGACTTTGTGCTGGATTGCTTGACAGATTAAATTTCTACGATAGCGCGAGATAACAGGAGGTCACAGTCCAAGAATAAGGTTCTGGAGAATATGTATTCACAGCTGGGGGTGCTAATCTGATTAATTGAAAGCAGACTCCGTTCATGACAAATTCATGTTGCTGGACACAAGTGCCAGTTGTGAAGGCGGTGTGAGGTCTGTGCCCTCAGGATGGTCTTTCGCAGCGCTGCTGGGAAAACTGAGTGGGGTCTCCACTTCTTGGCTGCTTCCCCAGGCCTGAAGCAGCCTCCTCACTTCCACAGTCTGATGGAGCCACATCTGGCGTGCAGCGTTTGGCTCAGAGGTTGGTTTGGGGCTCTCTCCCCCGGTTGTCAGGCGGATACGGAGCGCGGGGTAAATCTGTCTGGCCGTGGCATTAAGGAGACAGGAGGTCTCCCACATGGGCCGTGGTCAGTGGTGCTGGGGATGGAGCACACGGGCTCCAAGAGCAGCTGGTTGGTGTTCTGTTTCCAGAAGGCCCCGAGGAGCCGTGATCCCAAAGTGCTGATCTGGCCGCCTCTCATGTCAGCTCACGGGAGAGCCCGGCGTGGGCACGGGGCAACTGCAGCCTCTCCCTGCACGGTGTGTGTGGAAACTCTGCCAGCTGGGAGTTCTTCTGCCTGTTATGTAAGAGGAACAAATGACTGCCTGGGATGATGTAAAAGGAGCTAGCTGCGTGCCTCTGGACGGCTGAAGGTGTCACCTCCGAGAGCTCCGTCCCTCTCCGGCCCGAGTCCTGACGATGTGTTTGGACCAGCATCCATACCTATAAGGGATTTCTGTGCTTGGCTTTTTTTTTTTTTTGTTTTTGGAAAGGATGTTATTTGCTGCAAAGGAACTGGAAGGAGATGACATTTCAGAAATAGGTATCTTGGCTTTTTCCAGCTCTCAGTGCAGTTTCTGTTCTGGAATAATGTCTTGGAGTGTTTTACCTATTTAGGAGCAGGCATCTTATGACTGATTTTTAAGTGAGGCACTAATGAGGGATTGCTTGCAACACAAACAAGTTGATCTTGTCAGAATTATTCAGACAGGTACCTTGCAGCTGTATGTGAAGAAAATTCAGTCCTCTCTGTAGGTATTCAGCTCATGCCTCTTGAAATGGAGAAGTGTTTGGCAGGAAGAGATTTAATCTAAGAAACCCCATTAAGTGTATTGTGGGGTAGATGCAGTAATTCAATAAGCTGGAGTGATTCATGTGCATTCCTGATAATTTTTAAGAAGCCCTTGATGCAGTGCATGTAATTTTTTTTTTTTTTGTATATAAGGTTTTGCTTGTGTAATTGATAACCTGGAGATGTGGCTGATGTGCAGACTGGACTCAGAGGCTTTCTGAAAAGCTTCAGTGACTATTGCTTTAGGTTGTGCACAAAGCAGCAGGGTTCTGTGAAGTCTTCTGAAAGCCTGGATAAGCAAACACTGTTACAGAGAAGCTCTGGAATGAAAACCCTGGAGGAACAGACTAATTTTCTATTAAAACCATCTGAAGAAAGGTAATGATCTGTAGAAGCGGAGTGTTTGGAAACAGTTAATTTAATTAATTAATGTGTCCTCTTTGCTCGCCTGAAAAAAAAAAAGCTTTTAGCAAGGACTGCAGACATCTGCAGTGCTTTTTAATATTTGATGGGCTTGTACAGTTCCTTACAGAAAATTCATGACCTGCTCTATTTCTGTGAGGCTGATTCAGTGAGAGCATCAGGGAAAGAAGTCGGGTGGATTCCTTTTCTTCTTCCTATTACAGTATAGACACTGAGAGATTAAATCTGCTTGGTGTTTTCCTCTCATGTCTGTGAGCCCTGCATCAGTAGGTAATTTGTGGGGATCTGGAACTGAACCATGGTTGCCCAGGATGCTCGTTCTGGAATAAACGCATTGGTAAGGCAGAGATTCACTGCTCCATGCCCTTGGGATTCCCACTGCCAAAGGAAACGTTGTCAGCCTTTAGCAAACATCTGAGCAGCAGCTCAGCAAGACTTGTGTATTATACAGGAAGAATTTCAGTGCGAGCAGATGCAGCAAAATGAGTGCTGTGTCTGTGAAGGGCTTCAAAACAGGCTGCTGGCAGTCTGAGGAGATCCTGGAAGCCTCACCTTGTCTCAGTCCCTGGGTCCTGTAGGCTGCCCAGATCCCGTGGCTTCCCTTGCCCCCTGGCAAAGGGGTCTTTATTGACAGCTGATTTGCCCTCTTCACATGGGCAAAACTACTTAGGAAAAGGTCAGACTCGAGTGGTGGCAAAGAGCTGTAGGAGCTTTGGAAGAAGGAGAATATGCATTACCTGCTGAAATGTTTAAAAAAAAGCTGTTTGTCCGTGGAATTGTTTTTCCCCCCGAGTGAATATTAAGTTTCCATAGTAAAATCCTCACTTCTCACAGCTTGTTTACTTGTCTTTGGTCCCCTGTTTATGGGTCTCTTGTGTAAACTGCTGTCACAAGATGCAATCAAGTTTTAGTTGTGGGGAATGTGAATTTTGGGCATTTCACATGACTGTGATGTATCCTAGCTCAGTATATGGAGCTGTATTTTAAACTACTCAAAATCTTGTTAGTCTTAATTCTGTAGCTGAAGATGAATAAACTCCAGCTGTATAACAAAAAAATCTGACATCTCTGCTCTTGAGCATCTTAGCTTCAGGTTTTTTTTTCCTTTATGGAGTATCCACATTAAGAAATTGCATTTTTTTGGGAGTTGAGATGTGTTGTAAGCCTCAGGCACAGGGTTGTTATCCCAGGAGCAAAGTAAATTTGGTGGAAGTAAATGCAAGGGTGGTGATAATGAGCAGTGCTTGCTGTTTGCTGAGGGAGCTGATAACACACAAAATTCACCATTTGCTTCCAGTAGTCTCTTTGTCAAGACAGAAACATGGAAACCTTTTATAAAACCCCAACACAACAACTACTAAATAAATCCTACTCCCCTAGACTGTTCCATTTTCTGCTATTGGCATTAAGCACTAATTAACTTGGGCACAATGTTAACTCAGCTGAACTTGGTGCCAGTCAAAACATGTTAGTTGTGTATCGTTAATAACACAAGAAAAAAAAATTGGGCTCTTGGTAAATATAAATACATGCTGATAGCACTTCCTGTGTTTGGAAACACAGCCAATGGGATCCAGGGTCAGCTTTTATAAAAGTATGAGACATGGGGCTGTAGGATTTTTCCTGATGCTCATCAGCTTCTAGTCAGTAAATGGAACATTTCATTTTTGCAGGGACTTTGGGGACTAATTGAAAGTGCTCGTGTGCTGAGAACTGTGCATTGAGCCAAAGAAAGAGGAGGAGCTCTTCAGTGAGAGGAAGAACCTTCCAGTTTTATCCAAGTTTTTTTTAATATGCATGCTTAAAATGTTTGAAAGAAAATATAATTCTCGTTGCTTGTGTGAATACAGAGCAAACTTGACCTTAGGGGTGGAGCAGGATCATTTCTACTGTGATGAGCAATATTCATAATACTCTCACAAGGGGACTGGCAGGTGACTGATGGATTGCTGGGTGTTTTCCTTCACCTGGGCAGTGTTTCTGTGGGCAGTGTCCCTCGGCAGAGCGGATCAGCAAGGTAAATGCTGTGCAGATCGTCCGTGATTAGTCGGTTGTACCAGCACAGAGGAGAAGATGCTGATTTTGTTCAGGATCACCAAAGGTGAAATATTGATTCCTGTTTTGAATCACCTCCTACATGAGGAACAATGATGTTGGTTTGAGGATCTTTGCCTATACAGTGCTGCCCTTGGGACCTGAGCTAAGAACGTGTTAAGAAAGTGAACACTTAGCCTGAATCTGGGTTTATTTTCAGTTGATCTTGTGGGGTTTTTACCTTTCCAGTATCCACAGGTAAGACCTGCTGTAAATAGGGATATGGCAAGTTAATGAACATTCCCAACTGGTGTATTAATGAAGGCAGGTTTGGTTGGTACATGAGGGCTTCAGACAGCAATAGTGTTGCTTGCTGGTGGGTATCCAGAGAGCTGGAATCCCATAAACATTTTTGTTGGTTCTGGGCCTTGAAGGTCTTATTTTTTTGTGTGTGTGTGCCATCTAATGGGAACACAGCTTGATGGGAAATACAATATTCTCTTCTAAGTGTGGTTGGTTTTCCCTAGTTAAAATAGTGGGTATAATATACAGCAGGGAAAGAGAGTATGAATAAGCTATGTGCCACGTATAAAGGGGAAGAAAAATCCATCTGAGTCCTGATCATGAACTGCCAACATGTTAAGAATGTGCTTTTTTTGGGGAAAAAAGTGTGTACTTTAGTCAGAAGGTGATGGCACTGTTGGTGCTTTGGTAAATGAAGAAATGGAGGCTGTTGAGTTGTGTTTGAAGTGAAGCAGATATTCCATGTATCCACACACGAGGTGCTACTTCAGCTAAAAATCAAGCCATAATTCAGCAGTCAATTAATATATCATTGTAGAAATAATTACATATTCAATTTATTTTAGAATAAGATAAATTGAAAGCTTATTTTATTAATAATCGCCCAGCTTGTAAATTATCAGGCTGTGTGAGTGTTTTGCTTAAAGCAGCTTCTGCACAGGAAATGCAGTTCTGGGAAAACATCTGAGAGGGGTCACACACATCCAAAACAGAGCTGTTTGATCTTGGTTCCTGAGCTCTTTGGTTTGTGATCTTTGCTTCCCTAAAATAGCTGCATAATTAGTTGGCACGAAGGGGCAGCTTATCTGGACATACTGGGGAAAAAAATGTGACACATCATGTCCCCAGCTCTTGGTATTCATGAGTTGATATAAAAGTACAGTTTGTGCTCGGTTTCCTCTGAGATTAGTGGGGATAGATCAGCTTTGGAGTGAATATTTCAACCAGTATTAGTAAATGGGTGCAGCCTTTCCACTTCTTCTGTCACTTTACTTTTCTTTCTCTCTTTATTTTGTTTATGTTCCTGTTCTGAAATTACTTTTTCCCTTGAGCGAATCTTAATTCTGAAGTGAAAATTTGTGGTTTGTTTTGTCATTTTTTGTTTGTTTTTGTGTTGGTGTGGGTTTTTTTTGGTGTTTGTTTTTTGTTTTATGTCATACCTTGAAAATATTTTACTGGGTTTTAACACTCAAATGCATCTGTGAAACGGTGGGGAATTTTAGAGACATCAGCCTGACTTAGACAGTAAGTACTTAGTTCTCATGGAAACTGGGCTTAAATTTTGGAAGACTCTGATGCTCCTCACATCCTCACACGCAGATCAATTCAAGCTGGAAATATTTCTATTATTTTTTGTTTGTTTGTTTAAATGCAGCCTGTTGGCATCCACATAAGGAAACCCAAGACCTCTCTGGTGAATCCCAGGTTTATTTTCATTGACAACACTGACATTTTTCTCTTGAAACCATATTTCCTTGATGGTCACATTTCTCTCCTCTCCCCAAATTAAAAAATATAACTTAAAAGCCAGAGGAGCTGTTTGCCAGTGGTTCTCCACAGTGGTGTTTTGGGTGTTGTTGAGTCCTGAAGAGGCATCACCACAGCAGCAGTGCCTCTGAGAATTTTGTGGTGGACTCTCTTGGCTGGGTCAGAGCTTGTTTCCCTGGCTGAATTTCGAAGAACAGCTAAATCCACGTTATTTATCATGAGATGGAAAGGTTTTGCACTTCCCTTGTCTTTAGTGGGTCGTCATTTTGCCCTTAATGTGGAAGTGAAGTGTGTTGCATGAAAAAATAGGCTTATTCTGGGGCAGCTGTGCAAACCCAGTCTGATTTAGGAACTGATTATGGCAAATAATCTGCAAATGCTTCAGAAAGGGTCTGATTTCTACACTCAGAACATGAAATAATGCAAGGTAACAGTGGTGTTTCTTCAGCTGTGCTCAGACTGAAGCTTCACAGCACCACACCACAGAGAAATTACTTAATTCACTGCTTTCAAGAAGTGTTCCCATCAAATCACTGGTGGAAATCCTTGGAGCTGTGAGTTGAAAGAAGAAATGGAAATCTGCCTGGTAATATTTACAAGTGAGGAGCTTTGAGACGACGTGGTGAAGCTGAGCTGGTGAGAGGGAACGTGTCGAGTAGCTCAGCACTGGCTCTTGGTGAAATCGGTGGTGTTTTAAATACGATTTAAAATGTTGCCCCCTTCTGGTTGCTGACGATTCTGAGAGCTGGGTATGGGGAGGACTGCAATAAAGAAAAGATCTGGGGGGGCTGGAAAAAAGGAAGCATGCATTTTATTTTGCATTAGAATATAGTTTTGATGTCTTAAAGTATTGCAATACTTCAAAAAGAACAGCTGAATGTAAGAAAAGTGTCCAGGCACGTATAAAGGTGACACCTAGTAAGAATTAATGTGGGGGGAGCAAGATTTAGGATTTACAGCCTCATTTAGTATTAAAAACATATTTTAATTTGTCTGACTTGTAGTGGGTTGTTTATTTTGCTGTTAACTTCTTTTAAAGGACTATTTTGCAGGAGCAGTGTGCAGGGATAGAGGCTCTGAGTGTGCTCCTGAGAGCTGGGATGCTGGTGCTAGCCCTGGAATTCTTTGAAATGGAAGCTCCTATTGCTCTTCTACCCCATCCCTGGCAGTGTCCAAGGCCAGGTTGGACAGGGTTTGGAGCAACCTGGGCTCGTGGAAGGTGTCCCTGCCCGTGGCAGGGGGTGGAATGAGATGGGCTTTCAGGTCCCTTCCACCCCCAGCCAGTCTGTGATTCTATGATTTTATGTCTTAATGTGTTGCCACCAAAGGCTGTGGAGCCTGATATGAAATCACACTGATCTCTTAAGCTGACTCCTGGACAAAAAGCAAGTAAGAGAAGGCACCTCTGGCAGACTCAAAGATAAATTTCCTACACTGAGAGGGAGGAATAAATTCCAGACATGAGGAAACAGTGGTGTGGGGTCTGTAGGATGGTCAGTACCTCAGGGTATTTTCAGCTGAATTGTTTGTGCTCCCCTCTCTCACTTAAATACCAATATTTCTGAAGTTAACTTCTTCTAACAAATGCTAAAGAGCATGGAATAGGTGTGGAGGGTTTTCACATACAAGCAGCAGCTCTTGCCAGTAGATGGAGGTAATGAGATACACAAGTCAAATTCCAGATTCTCCAGCCCTTTGAAAGGGAGGAGGATAAAAACCAAGTGGTCTGCAGCAGAAGGGACAACTTGTCGTTTCCTTCTGCATTTTGTGGGACTCGCAGAAGAGATGAAGAAAGCATGTTTTTAACAGGACCTGAACTCAAATAGCTCCTGTGTAAGTATTTCTGGATCAGAGGGGTTTTTCTGGTTTTTTTTTCCTCCATTCTCTGCGTGGTTTATGCAAGTAACGAGTATTCCTTCTAGAAGAGTGTTTTGGGGCTCTTCTAACAGCATGAGTCATGGTGAGAATTGATTCTCTCACAGCAGTTCTCTGGATCACCTTTTGGTTTATAACATTTCATCCTGGTTTTTAAAATGAGATAAAGGAAGGAAGCTGGTTTAGCTGAGTCCAGGCTCTGAGTTTTGTTGGGTTGATCTCGTGGGACAAGACTGAGACTTCTTTGCAGTATCAAATCCTCCTGTTACCCTCAAAACCCACAAATTAAAACCCCCTTTTAATAGTTGGGTATTATTAATCTAGCAAATGATAGTAATGGCAGGAACATAGTGCTGCCCTTTATCTACAGAGTATCACACTGTTTTTAAAGCCAGTTTTGAGAACGCCCCTGTAAATTAAATTTGCATGTTGCCATTCCCATGGCTGCTTTATATCCAAGAAAACACTCGCAATCAGTTCTGTAACTGAAGAATTCGAAGTTGCATAGTTTTGGGAAGGCTTTCAAAGGGCCATAAGGCAGCCTGATGCATAACCACTCACTCTTCCATGTGCTGCACTGCTGGCTTTGGATTGGAAACCCTGAGATTATTCCACGCTCACCTTGTCTTGCTACTGCACAGGATGACACTTGAGCCTCTGAATCTCTCAGCTGCTCATTTTAATTAGGAAATTGCCCAGAGGTGTCAGAAATAATAGTGTTTAGTAAGTACCTGTTGCAGGACTTGAGCTTTGTGCTCAGTGAATGCTGTGGAGGGAGAGCTCAGGTCCCTGTGCTCCAGCTTTTAAACCTCTCTCCCTGAGAAGAGCCACGGAAGGTGTGGCTGACACTTAAAGCTTGCAGGCCAAGGTTGAACAAAACCAAAACAGAAACCCAGAGCTGGGAGATTTCAGGCAGCACGAGAGCAGTGTGTTTGAACATTCCCAGCGTGGTTTTACTCAGTGAGATATGTGTGAGATCAGAGAGCCTTTTTTAAAGGAAAAGTCATTTTTCTCGGGGCTCTCACAAATTTCAGAGGTGTTGGCACTAACTCTTTTTTCCTTATGTGCAAAACTAGAACTGGCAATAAACTGACTGTCATAGTGGAAAGTTAGGACTCAAGGTGAACTGTTTTATTTTATGGCAATTATGCACTGCCTGTGGAATAAATGAACTTAATACAAGCAGTTTCTGGGTCTGTATTGCTCCTATCCTCCTGTTTCCCATCAGTGAAAATAACTGTGAGCTTTCCAGAAGCTTGTTTGTGCAGAGCCATATGGGTAACAATGCCCTGGAAGGAGCGGAGCGCTTGCTGATATGGAAATAGCATCTGGAGTCATTAGTTTGTGTGAGTAACTTTAACCCAGCAGGAAAAGATGTAACTGTGACTCGAGGATGCTGCTCTCTTGGCCTTTCTGTGTGAAAGGATGCTGGTGATGCTTGTGTTCTGTGGGTGTCTGGGGCTGCTGAAACCAAGATACCTGGGATGTAACAGAAGAGTCTCAAGGGGAGGGTCTTTAGCACACTGCTTTTAGAGGGAAACCCGGCGTTTGGGGATGTGCTCAAGGGTGTAAATGGTGGGAATGAGAAGATTTGGAAGACAGAAGGCAAAAAAAGAGGGATGATGTGGGTCATGGCGTTGGTTTTCAAGTGCTCTACTAGTTTTTGGTTGCTTACTTTGCATCTGCACCAACAGTTTTAAAAAATGTTGTTTTGCTTATGTTTGCAAACGAATGTTTGTGTCTGCTTGGCGTGGGAATGCACACTTGAGTGATGTAGGGGACAATGGATCTTAGCTCTAATAAACTCCTGGAGAGTGAGCTTGCAGGGGATTTAGTGCTGGTTTGCTCCAGGGACCAGCACTGCTCTGCTCACTGCAGACAGGAGGTAACCCCAGCTGTTACTCCCTGCCTGGATCTTGTTTCTCTTTGACTGATATTCCCAGCTTTTCAGAGGGGCTGGTGGACATCAAATCCCAGTGCTTTTCAGAGATCCCCTGTGAGATGTGTAGTTGGGTGGTTAAAATTACCAGTGTAATGTAAGGATGCTTACAGCTCCCTGGGGGACACGTTTCTGTTCCTTGTTGGCCTGGTAACTGCTCCATGCTGGTTCTGGTTGTAAATATCTCCAGGGTGGGGAGAGACAGGTGCTGTAAACAGATGTTCCTCCTTAACCAGGGTTAAACAACCTGTACCTTCTCCCTCTAAAAAAAACCAAACAAACCCAAAAGAAACCCACTGTGTGTTTGCTGTAAAGAGCTGTGGGAAGAAATTTAAATATGCATTGAATGTATCCGAATTCTTCCTGGGTTGGAGTTGTGCTTTGGGAGCTGAGCTGCTCTTTGTGTATATTATATATGTGTGTGTGTGATTCCTACCTTCAGGTCAGTGCCTTGTTGATTAAAAAAGGAATAAGGACTTGGAGCACAAGGAAGAAGAATTCCCTGTATGGGAGCAAAGGGTTCATTGTTGTGTATATGAGAGTAAAGAGATTAAAAGTTGTGCAAAAGAGTATTTGCCTCCAAACCCTGTGCTTTGAGGCAAGAGATACTGTCCTGTGTTTAGTGACTGGTTCTCATTTATTTTAGTTTGCAGTAATTTCAGAAATTTCCATAACTTTCAGTCGACTCAGGTGTGTGAAAACTCCCTTGTGGTACCTTTAATCAGCCTATGGAGGGATGGGAATGAGCACCCCAATATTGGTGTGATAATCATTATCCATTTTCCATCAGGAATATCTTGCGTTCCACGTCCATGGGTTGGTGTTCAGACCCAGCATTACAGACAGTCCTGTTACATGAAAATAACTCTACAGACACTTAAATACCCATTTTCCAGATGGATATCAGGTTTTCTGTTGCAGTCCCACTGCAGAGGACAGAAGCAGGCCCAAAGCAGATGAGCATGGCAGGACTGTGCTCTGCTGTCCCCGTGTGCTGTCACTCAGGTAACTGGAATGGATTACCTTGTGCTTTGGGTACAGGTGATTAAGACCAAGAATCTTCTTTTCTGTCAGAAGAAAAGGAAGAAAAATGCCTGCATTCTCCAGGCTGTTATCATTTACCTTCAGGTTGTACTGAAAGCATCTGTGTGCTGTCCCATGTGATGGGCAAGCTCAGCAGCCAAACTTGGAGCTGCATCTTGTTCTCTGTGCAGTGAGTGCTGGATTCGAGCTCAGGTTCTGGCTTTGTTTCCATGGGGTGGTTTTAAAACTGGGGCACAGATGCACCTTCAGCACATAATGCATATGCATAATCAAGAGCACTGGTTTGCAGTAAATAATTCATGTCAGCTGGGCCACTTGGTTCTGATAATGAGATCTCAGGGGCTCGGCTCTTTGCAGATGATGTATGAAGTATTTGCTGTTAGTCATTCACACTGACAACTACTTAGTTGCTAAAAGGATTTGTGCGTTCAGGGGGAAGGAAATTCCTTAAGTTTTCTGGTTGTTTCTGTACTTTCTTGATGTCTCTTTTTCCCTGTCTGCCTGAGCTCTGTGCAGCTCTGACTGGTTAAGACTTGGAAGGATGAATGACTTACCACCCCTGAGTGAAAATCTCTAGGAACTGGCACGGGTAGGGATATAAATCTAAATGATGCCATTATTGACAACCTGCTCCTTACAAAACCCATTTGGAAACTGTCTTTGAGAGGGAGGGAAGTTGATAGATACGTGGAAGGACTGTTGTTATTTCATTACTTTCAGAAGGTCACAAAAATTTTGATGGAAAACCATCTGTTTACACACCCATTGAGCCTTTTAGGAGTGTGGAGATTTGGTTAACTTTGTTCTTCCCTTTAGGCAATCTTTAGCAGGACAAATCAAGTGAAATGTGCAGGTCCCTTCCAACCCAAACCATGCCAGGATTCTGCCCTAACCCTGAATGGGCTGGGTTTAGCAGTGCCACTGATGCCTTGCACTCTGAATGTCAGATGCTGTGTGCAGAACAGCAAACAGAACTGCTGGAGGTTCCCCACCCTCTTCTCTTGCTCGCTAAAAATGTTGCATTTTTATCAAAACCTGTCATTAGTCAAAAATCTTCCTTAATGATGTGTTTTCTGGCACCCTTCCTGAGTGCACAGTGCTGCAGGAATCCTGTCAGCTTCTGTAATTAATAGCAAATTAGCATATGCATTCTGCTGAACCTTAAACCATCTGCTCATGGCCCTTGGCTTGTCAGTCTCCTGTGCAGGGATCTGGGAGGGCATTCAAGAGGAGTTCTGGGGTTTTTCTCTCCCAGAATGTTTAAAATTTACACCTTGTGAGGGGGCAGGGAGGTCAGCATGGGGAAACCAGCTCTGAAAGGCAAAGGTGAGGCTCTGGGGGCTCCTGAGGTGGAGAGAACAAGAATGGGTTTGTTACAGATGGCAGGAGAGGAGGTTGTGGATGTTCCATCCCTGGAAGTGTCCAAGGCCAGGTTGGACAGGGCCATGGAGCAACCTGGTCTGTGGAAAGTAGGTGGAAAGGGGGTGGAATGAGATGGCCTTAAAGGTCCCTTCCAACCCAAACCCTTCTGGGATTCTGTGAGATGCAGGATATTTTTCAGGGGACTCTGCTCAGCACCCGTAACTTGAAGGAGAAAAGCTGAAAACATCCTTGGCGTGTGAGATTCCCCCGTGCTGTAAAAAGATAAATTGCTTTTCCTGAATTTGGCCATACCTTTATGAGCTCCTCTGCTGCCTGTGTGCAGGTGGCTGCGTGGTTTGGCTTCTGTAGTGGTAAAAAATGAGCTGGTTGCTTTAGGAATAAAGACAAAGCTGGATGTGAAGGGATGGCTCAATATATGTAAATAACTCGCCTTTATTCCTGTAATTGTGTTATCCTGATGAGCTTCCATATTCTCCAAAGCCTTTATCAGTATTCCATATGTATGCTGATGATTATTCACTGTAAGTGTTGCTTTTGCAGCAAAGTGAGCCTGGTGGGAATGGTACAGGCACTGCTGCTATAGAGAGGATTTTTATCTGTGCTTCTGGCTTGAAAAAAAATCCTGATTTTTATTTTCTTCTATTCCACATTCTTCCATTAAGACCTGTGCTGCGGTAATTTTTGTATGATAAATAATAACCCTCTAAAATACCTATATTTTTTTTACCAGAGCCAACTCTGGTGAGTGTGTGCAGCAAGTGAAGCGAATTCAAAATCCCTTTGGTTCAGCTGTTTCCTACAGAGAATAAATTAAGGGAATAGGAACATGTTCTGTTTTCATGTGAGCTTAACATGGAGTGGTCATATGGGTTCCTGCAGAAGTGGGTCAGAGCTATTTTTGCTCTTTGCCTCCAGCCATTAAGAGAAAATATTGGACACCTGGCTCTGCAGGAGGCCAGGCATTCTCTGTCCATTTTAGCATGCCTTCACCACCAGAAAATAAAAGCCCTTTCAGCTACTGCCCTCACTCCTTTAAAGGACTGCAGCTTTAAAACCCGATGGACGTGTTTTCACAAGCTTGGTTTCTGGTCCAGTAAATGATGAAAATAAATATTTGCTCCTAAGAGATGAGTGATAATTGAATACATGGGTATTTTAGCGAAGGCTAAAAAAAACCAAAAAAACAAACAAAACAAACATTCTAGGGATTTGGAAGTGGTATTTAGATTGAACATACAGCTGTGCTTACAGAGCAGGCACCCTGTGGGATATGCAGAACTAGGAGAACCTGAGCAAAATCACGTCAAGACAGTGACAGGAGCTTGATTGAATTTTGTTAACATAACTTAAAATACAGCACTTGATTTCTGGCCATTCAGACTGGAACCAGACCCATCACCATGGAGGTCAGCTGTGGTTTGGAAAGGGGCTGAAGGGTAAAACAGCACTTCAGCAGGAAATTAAAATGAAGGTACCGGGCTTGCACGATGAGCATCCCCGGACAATCTCCCAGGTCGTTGTTTTGTTCCCTTTCCCTCTGCTGTTGGGATGACCCCTCTGCTTTGCACGGTTCCACAGCTCATGTGCTGCAGCCAGATGGACTCAGGGAATCATTAAGGTCGGAAAAGCCCTCTAAGACCATGGAGTCTGACCCTGAACCCAGCACTGCCAAGGCCAGCGCTGACCCCTGTCCCCAAGTGCCACATCCACGCGGCTTTGAAAGCCCCACAGGGGATTTAGGACCTGTTGTTTCCCTCAGGAGATGCAGTAAGGACAGCATGTCCTGCCTCAGAGGTGAATTTCATCACCAAGCAAATAGGTGTTAATTTTTTTTTTTGAGAACTCAAGCCCTGTAGGGTGAAAGGACAGAGCTGTGTTTATGATCCCTGCTTTGTCGTTTCCTGACCCTTTCCTGCACCATCACCTGACTTATTTGAACTGTATCCACCTCCTGAGGTGCTGAGCGTGTTCCTTTGCACTGAATGCTCCTTTTCCACTGGTGGGGGCNGAAAGGACAGAGCTGTGTTTATGATCCCTGCTTTGTCGTTTCCTGACCCTTTCCTGCGCCATCTCTGACTTTTTTGAACTGTGTCCACCTCGTGAGGTGCTGAGCGTGTTCCTTTGCACTGAATGCTCCTTTTCCACTGGTGGGGGCTGTTTAGGCTTGTTCCCAAAAAACGTGCAAATACAGAGAGTGTAAGTAATGTGGGAGGCTTACAAGCATCACAGATAAACTGTATTATTCTTAGCTTGTGAAGTCGAGTAGTTGGATTCTTGTGTAGTTTTCAGAGGTTTTTGTACTCCTGTTGCTATGAAAGAAATACCAAGATGTAATTGCAATAAAAGCATTTATATTATCTTTGAATGCTGTCCACTTCAGGAGGTCAGCTGCTCATAGCAGTAATATTAGTCCCAAATAACTGGTTTAAAATCCAAGCTGTGCTGTGTTGCTTTGCTTCCAAGCGTGTGTTCTCCAAGACAGAGTGGATGTTTTCATTTCACACGTGCCCCTCTGCATCCTGTCAGTGAACGTTCCGCTCTCCCTCCGTAGGAAAAGGGCTTGGGTTTTCCAGGTCTGGTTTTTCAGTTGATGTTTTTGTCCCTTGATAGCCCTTTTCCTTTCGGTAAGGTCATGCACAGTGGTAATTTTTATTTTAAAAAAAAGCAGTTCTGTGGTGGCTCGGGTCTCGTGTTTTATTTCACCTGTAAGTTCGCCTCTCTGACCTCCCAAACCTCAGGGTACCTTTCAGCTGCTTTTCCGTGGCAAGGAGTGAGACCTGTGTAGCAAACAAATCGGGACTTGCTGGCACGGAGAGCCAGCTTCTGACCTTTGCAAGGTCGTGGTGATTTTTATTCGACTGAACAGATAGGACTGGAATTTCGTAGGGCCCCTGAAGTCTCCCTGGTTTGCAGTGGGTGATTAGCAACTGCTTGGACCCAGATAGGGCAAGTTACTCTTTATTCAGATGCCTGTGGGAAGATGTACGTGTTAAATAAGAAGTGTGTTGGTGCTCCCCTGTATGATTTTAATTCTACATTTTATATTTATGTATGAATTAAGGAGGGATTTGGGGTTTTGCTGGTTTTTTTTTTGTTTGTTTTGTTTTTTTTTTTTTTGGAGTGACCGTCCTATGTTTTCTGTGTGACTGGAGTTGTGTGGTTTTTTTAACATTTCAAGTCATTTCAGGAAGGAATTGGTCTGAAGCACATTTCCTTTGTTCTGTAGCAGGTATTAATTCCTGCATTATTCCACGCTGGCAAATGCTTTAGTGGTATTAGGACGGGGGGAATGTTGTGTGTTTAAATCCCATCTGGTGTGGCGGGGAAGGTCATTTTAGGTAACCCAGGGCACACATCCTACGCAGGATAAATGGTGCTGGTGACATGTTTTTTCCTTGTTGATGGTACCGTATCCTGGAAAGATGATAGTGGTTTTTATCTGGAAGGGGAAAGCACAGGGATGGCCGAGGTCCAAGGACAATCACAGCTGCAGAGGCACTTCAGTTCGCCAGTGGAATGAAATACGAGGAAGTCACGTTTGCTCTGGGAGATGACCCCGATTTGTTGGTCTGAGGGGTGTGTCTGCTCCAGGGGGGCTCTGATGGGGGGGGAGCTGGCAGGGGTGGGACACAGCACAGTGTGGAATTATTGCAGGTGTAAAGACACGAGTTTGAAGAACTGGCTTTGATAATGGGTGGTTTTAGCTCTTGGGTGCCTGATGGCTCTGTGCAAACAGCGATTTGTCGCGGTGCTGGGAGAAAATCCAGAGCAAAGCGTGTTTGCTGAGCGAGTCCTGCCCGGGCTGCCGCTGATACCCCGGCGTGAAGCAGCCCGACCCCGTGGGGGGCTGGCAAAGCTCACTTCAGAGCTTTGGAAGCAGTCAGCCTTTTCTTACCTAGAAAAACAGTGCAAAGTACCAAACACAGCCTGTTCACGAGCCCAGATGCGGGCTTTCCGAAGCAAATTTTCACGGAAGCTTTGCATCATCGCTCACTTTGGGCAGTTGGACCGCATTTAACTTGGCCTTGGATTTTACATCAACTGCTGTTGTTTCAGTGCAGAGGGGTTTTGGAGGCAGTACCTGTTGTTTGAGGCTGTTATTTGACAGTGCCTTGTGAAACACAGGGCTTTATTTCCCCTCTCTGAGGGCACGTGCTTTGGTTTGCCCACGATGCCTCCAACGTTAACGCCGCCCGTGTTCACAGCGGGGGTGTCTGGGGAGTGTAAATAATTTTGAAGCAGCAGGACTGACCTACTTCTTAGAAGCATTTGCCCTCTGGCTGTTTCGTGGGGGTCTGTGGATTCCTAGATCCCTTCCATGGAAAGGCAATCCTCTTTCGGGTTTGATGCTGGACGAATGTAAAGAGAAGCGTAATTTCAAATGTTATGCAACCAAAATGCCGCTTGTTTGTGCAGCTGTTACTGTGCAGGAGCAAGTGTGGCCTGAGTAATAACTGTGTAAAACTGTGGGCATTACTTTTGTGAGCACTTTTGGGAATAAATATAACCAAAATCTTTGTACATGAAGACTTTCTTTACTGCTGCGTTAGGTCACTGCCATTCCTGTTTAAGAGTAGTGAGTTTCTGTTTCTTGCTTATTTGATGATAACTTTGCCAACACTAGATTTCATGGCACAGACTCAGGACTTANGTTTCTGTTTCTTGCTTATTTGATAACTTTTGCCAACACTTTTGATGATAACTTTTGCCAACATTTCATGGCACAGACTTAGGACTTGCTGGATTCTCAGAAAATACAGTTTTGGGTGGAGGTGATGTGTGATTCCCTGTCCTGTCCTAGCTCTGCTCCTGTCTCCCTCGATTAATTCTTCTTGCTTATCATCGCTTCTTCCTGACTTCATGCCATCATTTCTGGGGATACTTTGCTATTTCGTGTTTTGTGTGACTTTAGGTGCATTGTTCCTTCTGGATTTAAGCACATAACAAATTCCTGGGGTAGTCACCCATCCCTTCCACAGCACTGCTATCTGACAATGTGGATATTTGCCGAGTTCGAGAAGCTGGTGTTTTGAAAAGGACGACATTTTTTTGCTAAGAATGCCATTTACCAGGTTAAACTGGCGTAAGGTATGGAATGGGGGACGGAATGAGGTGTTTGTCTCATGTAAAGCAGTGGGGCTGGGGTACAAATTCCTGGTGTAGTAGAGGTTTAATTATAGGGTAAAGAAATGGAAAATGCCCAGTAGACCTCGGGGTGCTGAGGTCCATGGCTGAAACCGTGAAGTTGCCCTGAACAGGTCTCAAGGGGACAGTTTTTTTTCCCTCAGAGGAAACCTCAAACCATCAACTCAAAGCAGGAGGCAAGGAGAGACCTGGCTTTGCCAGCAAATCGGCCCCACTGGGAGCAAGCCTTTGGCTTGGCTCTGCTTGGAATGACTTTCACTGCTGGGCATTAGACCTTCCAGGAGGTGCTGGGCCGGCTGCCTTTGTCCAGGATGTGTTCAGGAAAGGGAAGGCCCCGATTCCTGGTTTGCTGCCGCCGTCCCTGCTTTGTTCTCGGGGGCCGTGGGGACCGCTGCTGCGCTCAGACCTGTGACACTGCCCCGCTGCTCCCGGCGGGGATGGGCTCCTCTCCAAGCTCATTATGGAAGCAGGAGCAGCTCTGCCCCTCGAGGAGTCACATCCTTTGGCTGGGGCTCCCGGGAGGATGGAATCCTTGGAGACAGGGACGCTTCCCTGGGTCACGGCGGTGCCTCTGATCTGGGAAATGGTGTGCTGCTGTACTCTGCAGTATCTCACATGGCTTTGAAGGGGGGCTGCTGACTCAATTTGCTTCTGAAAAGTGGATCCTGTTTTGTACCTTGTCTCCTCAGAAGGCACTGCAGCCCCAGCAGAGGGCAGGGGAAGAAGAGCAGGACTTGGCATTCCTTCCAGGAGCAGTCTGAGGGCAGTTTTGTAGCGTGACCTCTGTGCTGAGCCTCCCCCTGTGCCTGCTCTCTGTCTGTGGATGCTCAGGGTGGCTGTTCAGGATGGTCTTTATGAGCCTCTGCAGATCCTTGGGCACAGGAGGCCGATCTTATCAGCCCTTGTTTTGCTTCCTTCCCTCCCGGCCCTCCCTCCAGTGCTGACCCAGGGCCTTCCAGTAGCAGCTCCTCCTTGTTTTCCCAGACTGGTGCATTTGTAATTAAATGTCTGAAGTAGAATTATGTCTTGCTCTGCTTTGCAATTGCTCCATTATCATCTTCCTCTTGTTCCTCGCCAGGGTGGCATTTTCTCCAGTAAACAGTACAAAAATCCATTTTTTCCCAGTTTTTGGTGCCAGCTGTCTCCTGGTGGCTCAGAACTCTACTTGGAATTTATCTGGTTTGTGTTTTGTCACGGAATTTTAACACTTACATCTTTGCTACGCAGCACATCTCAAATCCTGGAATATAACCTGACCTAAGAAACTGTTCCCTCGCTGATGTAGGAATATCTGGGACCCTTATCCGTTGTTCAGCACCTCATCTTGGCATCTCTGCTTGGCCCTGGGCACGGGGGAATATTTATTTTGGCCGACAGAACCTCAGATTTGCCTCCCAGCAAGTGCATGGCTTGGGCAAGCTTTTTATTCCTGTTCGGTGTTTATCAACAGACATCAAACAGACAGGAAAAAAAATAGTTAATTCAGCTTAAAGTAGTTAAAACACCTGAAAATGAACTGAATGCTCCTGGACTTGGAATTGGATAAGGAAGTGAGAAATTGGTTTCTGTTTGAACAACGGGCAAATAACTGAGGAAGTGATTTTATGGAACTGATCTATTCACCTGGACTGGGTGGCTGTGGAGTATTGTCACCAAATAGCCGTGTAAAATACCTGTGGGTGGGGAGGTCGCAGCGTCCTTCCCAGCAGGCACCTCAGTGCATCTGCCCTGTCCCTCACGTTGGCTCCAGCAGTGTTTGAACTGGAGGAGAATCTCAATTACTGCGCTGCTCTGGCATTGCAGAAACCTGCCTGCCAGGGGCTGGTGGCGCAAGATCAAACACAAATCACTTTTTCCTGCCTGGTTTTAAAAAAAAAAAAAAAAAATCCCGTAAGACTGGGAATTTTCCACTGCACGAGTGATGAAGTGATGCACTGGAACACGGTCTGGGGGGTGCTGGGTAAAATCAGGGAATATTGCCAGAGAAATGAGGGTCAGGTGGCAGGAGGTGCCGGAACAACCTTAGCAAGGGTGGTTTAGTGGGCATTACCCCAGGGAAACAGCGAGCAGAGGAAAATGCAGGTGTGGGTGTTGCCCTGGTGAGGTGGTTTGTGAGTCACTTGGGAAATGGATGTTTCCATTTTTAACCAAACAGTCACATTTTGTTGTACAGATGGCCTGGGAGAGTGGACCAGCAGTGGTTGTACCACTGATATAAATTGCTCCCCATCTTGGCTGCTTTAGAGTCTCTGATGCCTAAACTGGAAAACATCAGCTAGAGGAGTTTTTGCCTCGGCAGGTGTATTACCAATTTGAAGGAAATGGATGCTTGGGTTGAAGCAGTTGCTTGCTAAGAGGCTTTTCTGTGTACCAAACACTGGAAACAAATATTTCCTGCAGTGGATTCCCTGGGAGATGAGCAGGGTTCGATGTCACTGTGCTTGCACAGGGATTTGGCTTTACGGATGGATGTTTGGAGAGAGAGCACACAGAATACCTGCAATATTTGTAGGCATATTTGCAGCTCTGCAGCAGTGCTGGGCTGATGGCTGGAATCCATCCGAGAGGTCTTTTCCAACCTTAATGGTTTCCTGATTCCAGAAGTGCCTCGTGTAAAGCTTGGAAGGGGATTTTCAAGTGATGTATTTTTTGGATAAGTATAAACAGTGTTCTTGTGCTTTTCTGTGCTAAATATTGGTCAAAAATACTTAACTGTGATTGTAGCTTTTCAGCAAGGTTGTAGTGCACGATTTACACTCCAAATGGAGGTTCAGCTGGTCTGTTTTGCTGCCTTAGCCAATAATTTTATTGTCAGGGGCCTGGGGATGCTCACCAGGCTGTTGAGGCACACTTGTCAGGTAAGTAAGGCCATCATTCCTTAGTGTGATAGTGCAGCTTCCCAGTATCCTTTCAATGAGGTGTTTCTTGAAATGTTTGAGCCAAGCCATGTCCTTAACCATTTTTATGTTTCACACTGCAGCTGTGTCAGGAATCCTTGAATATCCCCAGTCAGCAGCTTTTTAGCAAATGGTATCAGGCTTTTTGTGACACCTTACTTTCTTTCATGTTTAAAATGAAACTGCAAATAATTTTCCTTTTTAAGGAACTTGGGGTTTGCCCTCTTCCCACACAGAGTCTTGGTGAAGGGCTCTCCTGCCCTGCTGGGTTGCAGAGTAGCTTAAAAACATCGTAGGACATGCTGGAGCCACGGAGGGATTTAGGACTGGTTTAGAGGGCATCCCATCGTTAGCAGGGTCTGGCTTTAATATGAAAACCCCTAAATGAATACCTAATCCTCTTCTTTTGGGGGATAGATTGTTTTATCCTCATTTTGAGCCACAGCCTCCTGCTCTTGCAAGTAACTGGGGAGCGAATTGCGTGTGCAGCCTGGATGCTGGCCAGGCAGGGATCCGTGGATGTGCATTTCATTTTGGCAATTGGAAGAGGCTGAGCTGGAGCCAGAGGGAACTTCCGAGTGCCTGGGGTTAGCAACGTGTGTCCTGATAATGTTAGTGTGGGGTTTGCATGAGTGGGGGCTTTTATTGTTAGTTCTCGTGCTGAGTGGAACAAGATCTGCGAAGTACAAGAGGTTTCGTTCAGCAGCATAAAAGGAAAAGTCTCCTGGATGCAGGGAATGGATGTGGTCCCTCACCTCAGCCTTGGATTGCTTGTTCCTAGTGGTTGTAAGAAGTCAAAGTCACAATTTCATTACTACCAGAGGGCAGGGATAGATGGGGTATTGGGAAGGAATCCTTCCCTGTGAGGGTGGGGAGGCCCTGGCACAGGTTGCCCAGAGAAGCTGTGGCTGCCCCATCCCTGGAAGTGTCCAAGGCCAGGTTGGACAGGGTTTGGAGCACCCTGGGCTGGTGGAAGGTTGCTCTGTGGCAGTGGGGGTGGGACCCTTCCAACCCAAACCGGTCTAGGAAGTGATTTCTTTTCTGAAGGAAGACTGAAGGAGGCAGCAGGAGCTCATCCATCCTTCTTCTCTCCCCAGTGTCAGTGAGGCCCATCTGGAGTCCTGCCATTCATCGTGGGCTGCTTTGTACCAGGGGGATATGGATTTCCTGGGGCAAACCTGGTGCAGGACCAAAAGATGATGAAGAGAGTGGAGCATCTTTAATGTGAGGAGAGGCTGGGAATGCTGAGACTGCTCAGCCTGGAGGAGAGAGGGCTTGGGTTAGGAAGCTCACCCCCTTTAATTTACCTGTGAAATGTTCTGCTGGTTAGAAGCCCAGAGGGAGTGCTCTGTTTACCACTTAAGCCCAAACAACTCAATGGCCTGGATCTTGGAGTAATAAAAGTTTATTTAGAAGCTCGTCACAGTAATCACGTTGCGTGTGTTTAGTGTAAGGCTCACCTGAGTGCTTGGGGATGTCAGGAGTGCTTGGAGTGCTTCCCAGTGCTGTGAGCTGCAGCCCTCAGAGCTGGTGTTTCCCCTCTGTACACAGTTAAACTGGAGGCTGATTCGCAGCTTTCCCCAGATGGATGAGCGCGGTGGGAAACTCCGTGGGCTGGAGCAGATTGGAAAGACAAACTTCCTGGGTATCTCCTCTTGAGAAAAGTTTCCTTCTGACTGAACATCTGTTCCCTGTCTCAGTATTAACCTTTAGCACTGCATTTGCTGAACAGTTAAATCATGAATGAGGCAAAACTGCAAGATTTTTTTTTTTATCTTTCTGTTGTGAGTATAAATACTTAAAGCAATAGATGACCAAAGTTATAATTTGCTGTGAAGTTAGGAATGTGTATATTCAGTAACATTTTAGGCTTGATCTGTATGTCTTGGAAAGCACATCTTGGAAAACTCCTCGTGAAAGGAGCAGCGATCACTTCGTCAGGTGTTTTTAAGCACCTGCGTAAAACCCTTCATGAATCGGCGCTCTCAGTGCATGAAAATGTCAGGTGTGAGCCTCAGCTTTCACTGTGTCACTGGGTCATTGAGGCCTGTGTGAAGAACAAACTCTGAGTTGAGCAATGGAAAGAATGTAAATATTTGGGCAAACCACTTGTTTTGCGTCTGGTTCTGCGGGCTCACAGAAATCTTCGTGCTCTCAAGTTGGAGAGCAGTTTGAGTTCCTGAAATTCCACTACCAAATGCATGAAGCTGGGGAATCTCCGTGCTCAGAGGTGTTTCAAAGTGGAGGGGATGTGGCCTGGGCCAGGCTGTGGTGGTTGGAATTGCTTGGAGCAGGGAATGAGGGTCGATGGTGTTGAGGGGTCCTGTCCAACCTCCTGTTCTCTGACTCTGCCAGGGGGGAGATGGTGGGCACAGCTTGCCTTGGAACTGCTTGGATCATGATGTATCCTGCCAGGTGTCTTGAATATTTTGGGTATCGAGCCAGCAGGACTTAATGACTTAATAAACAAAAGGTTAATTGGTATTAGGATGGCCCTTTGCCAGTGTAGCTGTGTGAGAACTTGTGCCACAGGGGTTTGATGGCAATATTAGATCAACACTTTTAGGTGCCATCAGGTAAATTTTTAGGAGTAACTCTGAGTTTCTTCCAGGAGTTGTCTTTGGGGTGTAGTGCTGATTTGAATAAGTGTTAGAAAACCCCAAGTTGATCTGTTTTTTAAAATGAAACGGCCTTGTGGCATCCTCCCAAAATAATGGTGCACAAGGGAATGACCTGGAAGTGCTGGTAGCTGTATGAAGATGATTTTTCAGTATGAAGTGCTGGTAGCTGTATGAAGATGATTTTTCTTGTATGATTATGATCAAACTGTGATTCACAATCACAATTCCTGTTCTGCTTGGAAAGTGCTTGAAATTTGAGCTAGTTGAGGAAAGCTGTCACAGAACTCGTTGCAGGGATACAAGCTGGGCAGCCCCTGAGGTTGCAGTGTTGGGGATCCAGACCTTGGGTTTATTAATTTTGCTAAATTGGGTGAGTTATGTCTTGGAATGGCTTCAGAGGGGAAAGAGAGAAGTACCCCATGAAAACTGGGATGGTCTGGGGGTTACCTGTAGCCAAAACCCTCGGTGTCCCAAGGTAAGGGATACAAATTCTCCCTTTCTTTCTCAGTGCTGTTCTCCCTGGGAGGTACTGGGAACTCAACCCTGGAGCCTTTCACATGGGGAGCCCATGGAGTGACCTCTGATTCCACACAGTAATATCTGGGGTTTGATGTAAAGCCCCTTTAGTTCTGCTACCCAGCAGTTGTTTGTTTTTGCTTCCAGAATATTTAAAGAAGACGGTTCAGTGTCTTTTAAGAATGTTATTTTGGACATGGTTCTTCTCCTCTGTAAGTGATATTCCAGTATAAAGTATGATTTAGGCTTATTAATGTATGATGACTTGTATCAGGAGGCATTGTTTAAATATCACCATGGCTTTAATGGGATTTTTTTTTCATGTAACATTAATATGCTATGAATAGTCCTTTTTTGTTTTCTTAAGCTTGAGCCTTCATCCGATGTGTCCTTGTTAGGAGGGGGAAAGTCTCTCCCACTGCTTTATTCTCTCTGGAGAGTTTTGCACTTTGTTGTACCACAGAGACTGTTAAGAAGGGGGCAGATTTCCTTATAGTTTCCTTTCCTTATAGAAATACTCGTTTTTTGAGGCATTTTCATTTTATATGAAACTTAAAATGGCAAAACTGTATTTGACCGGTTCTGAAACCTTCCCCTGTACAGGAAAATTCGGGCTGGGGAGCCTGCAGGAGGTTATCTGGTGTAGCCTCCTGCACAAGGCAAGGTCAGGCCAGAACCTGTGCAAAACCTGTGTTATTTGTGACCTACAGCTAGAAAAAAAACCCCAAAAACTGACTCATGTTTGACACAGTTTTCTAGAATTGATTTTCCACCCTCTGGCCTTGCCCTGCCCTCGCCCCACCCCTGGTGTTTTGCAAGCAGAACGCTGTTTCAGGTGGGTTTTCTGTCCTGAGGTTCTCCCCCTCGTGCATAAACAAAGATCTCCATCTGTACTCCTCTCCAAAACTGAGGATGCAGCAGGAATGAGAGCCATGTGAGGTCCCCCTGGCCCAGGCAGGAACTGGGGACTGAGCTGTGGGTTTGACACGGAAGGATTTTTGGCCTCTCTGCCCGGCAGACGAGTCCCTGCATCTCTTGCCGAGCAGAACATCTGCTGCAGGTGACTGTCTGCCTTCAGCCCCCCTCTACTTCCAGCCAAAGTCACCTCCAAGATGAGTCTTCACCTTAAAAAAATGCCAAATGCAGTGTGTGGTTTGGGTAACCTCAGCACTAGTTTATTGAACCCTGATTTCTCAGCCCTGCTTGTTGTGCTCTTTAGCTAGTTCAGGTGATCTCCAGTCAGAGGAGCCACAGCCACCAGCCTAGCCTGGCTGTGAAATCCAGATTTTTAGAAATTTGTTTTTCTTTGGTATTGATTGCAAAGACAGGTTTGCTTCAGGTTCTTCACGTTAAGGACGTGGTGGCTGGTGAAGAAACCCCGGGCAAGCCAACGTGGGCAAAGCAGTTTTGCACAGGAACGTTGCTTCTTACCGAGGTGCACTCGGCAGCCTTCTGTGTCCTCACTCCTTTTTGGACTGAAGGACGTAATTCAGTCAGTTTTCTTACTACTGCATGAGACTGGAGTTGTTTTAACTTGTAAAAAATCCCGAATCCAGTTGGAACTCTTCACCTGGCAGCTTCCTCCTCGACGTGCAGCCGTCACAGCCTTTCCCCCCTGAGAACACTCCTCGTGCTCTTGCCTTCCCAATTCCAGGGAAAAAGGGAAAAGGCACAGGTCAGAATTATTTATGCCAGCTGCTCAGACTGAGTGTTCTGGAACTCAGTATTTCTTCAGAAGATCTGTGTCTCTTACTTTAATAATAATTCCCCCCAGTTCACTGCATTTCAGATCACGTCCCAGTTGGAATCCAGAAGAGTTTTTCACTGGTAAAACATGCTTTTAAATAGACCTCTGCCTGATAACCTTTCTTTGGGCATTTGGGTCTCAAACATTATTCAGAAGCATTCTGATCATAGAATTCTTAACTTTACAAATTAATTGAAAAAAGTACCAAACATCTCGAAGTGCCCAAAATAGAAGAAACTGATAAATCTTCAAACAAACTCACTCAGTTAATCTATTTTTCAATGAACTAGTGAAGACTGGTGATTTTTTTTCTTCTTTTTTTTTTTTTCCTTCCTAGAAATCCTGTTCTGAATTTGGTTTTTTTTTTTTTTTTTTTNTGTTCTGAATTTGTTTTTTTTATTTTTTTTGTGGTTGGTTTGTTTGTTTTGGGCTTTTGTGGGTTTTGTTTGGGTTTTTTTGTTTGTTTGGGGATTTTTTTGTTTGTTTTTTTTTTCTCAGATATTTGCAATTAGGGAGGGAAAAGGGGAAGTTTTATCAGTGCTTTCCCATTCTGGCTGTGCATACAACCCAAATTTGGGACTTGACAATAATTCATAGGGAATATTAGACTTCCAGAAGGGTCTGGGTGGGAAGGGACCTGAAAGCCCATCCAGTTCCACCCCCTGCCATGGGCAGGGACACCTTCCACCAGCCCAGGCTGCTCCAAGCCCCGTCCAGCCTGGCCTTGGACACTTCCAGGGATCCAGGGGCAGCCACAGCTTCTCTGGGCAACCTGTGCCAGGGCCTGCCCACCCTCCCAGGGAAGGGCTGAGAGTGACTGTGGAAGACATGGGAGAAGAATGTGCTGCATATTTGGGTCAGAAGTAGTCACTGGCTGTCTCTTGTGGCATTCCCTGGTGAATTAATAATGCTCACGTGCTAAACTTCAGATTGCCTGGTTGTGCTGTGGTGAGGTGTAATCCTGGGGACTTGGGCTGTGTCATAAAAAAATGGGAATCATAGTTCAAGCAATTGTGTATACGATTTTAACACTTCTACAGAATGGTTATTTGCATCAAGAGGGTGTAAATAGTCCAGTTAAGAGCTTCCTTTTGGGGTCATTCGCTGTCAGTGTTGGGTTTCACGTGTGCCAAGAGCCAGCTATTGGACTTGGACGTGAAAGCTTGTTGTAGAAGTTGAAGGAGCATACTCGAAAATCCTCTCCTGATAAGAAGGGAAGGGAAAATAAAGCCATTCATTGTATTGCAAGGTGGACACGACTTGAATCTTGGAATGAGTTTCTGCCCTAGCACATTCTCTCTGCTCAGGAAGGCAAACACATTAGGCTGTTCAGCTTTCATCTGTTGTGACTAATCTTAATTTTAAAGCAGCCTTTTAATCTTCAGCTTCAAAACCTGCCTTCTCTTTATTTTCTCATGCTGGCAGGATCTTCAGGACTCAGGTTGACAAAGCTTGTCCCACACTGAGGTCATTAACTGAAGAGACTCTAAGCAGAAATAATGTCTACTAAATAATCCAAATCATTAGCAAATGCCGTGACTTCAAGCTGAAAGAAGAGTTCAGGATAGGAGCAGCAGGGTATTTCAGTTTTCCACAGTTCTTTGCTTCGATAAGAAATTTACTCCACCCCCCTGTCTGGGGTGTAAATGGAGGCATGCCCTGGTGGCATCATCCTCATGCAGCGATTTGGACGAGCCAGTCTTCAAATATACTTTGAGGGCAGCGGTTTGAGGCACCAAACGTGGAGAGTGGTGGCCATTAACACGTTTTTTCTATTCATGGTGGCACCACAGAATCACTTCAGGGTGGAAAAGTGCTGTAAGGTCAGGGTTGGTTCTGTGCAAGCCTGTCCTCCAGCAGGTAGGAACCAACAGGTGACACAGACTGAACTTGCTTTTACTGGGAACTGAGACATCATTCAATGGTTAGATGCTCCCTAAATCAGAAGGAACACTGCTTTGTTTCTGTGGCATTTGCTGGAACAGAGTTTGGATGTGGCACTGCTTTTTCACTCAAGGGCTTTGGCATCATCAGCTTTACCTCTGCCTGCCCAGTGTCAGGAGTTGCAGGCAGGCAGTGCTGGGGGAACCATTCCAGCTCTTAATTCAGTTGGCGTGGCAGAATTTCAAAGTTCTATTAAATCAAAGTATTTGTCACACGGAATTACAGACTTTCCAGATAAAACCAGAGGTGTTCTGGGAAATTTCCTCATCGTGGCTGCAGGGGAGAGCCCTGAGCAGCTGTAGGAATTCTGGCATTGTCAAACTGTTCATCACTGTCAGCTGACCGAGAGAAACCTCCACGGTATTCAAGTATTTACAACAAAATAGGCCGAAGTTGCCCTTTAAAATAGTCAGTGTGTTTTGTGTGTTGTCAGCAGATGTGTCAGTAAAAGAATCCAGGATGAAATCAGTCACCAAATGAGTGGGCTTTGCTGTTTGGAAGTCATCTTTAACTACAACCTTCCCTCCTCCTCATTCCGTTCGGGATAAATGCAATATCTGGAGAAGAGTGATGTCATGTCAGGTGTTAATAACAAAAAAATAGCTCCTGGCTCCCTGTCGGAATTCCTCTGGTTGGGTCCTCTTCTGTGTGATCTCTTCTTTTGGAGGTGATGTTGATGGTGCTGCCCGAGTTTGGAGCTGCTGAGCAGTGATTTGTAAGGGCCGCTGATGGCTGGGGCTGCTCGCAGCATGTGAGGCTTTGACAGCCACCTCGATTGATTCTTCCATGTTCAATAATGTGTTCATTCCAATGGTATTTCCTGAGCAGCTGGGCTTGCTTAGCTTTGGAGCTAAAACAGCAACAGCAAGGAAGTGAATTTTCCAGCCCCTGCCTGCCCCCCCTACCCCCCCCCTTTT
>VXAW01012412.1:247654-275124 GCA_013399735.1 Tyrannus savana | reverse complement strand
TCCCCGCCCGCCGCGCTGCCCGCGGAGCCCCCCGAGAAGCGCAACACGCTGGACGTGGGCGAGGTGCTGAGCCAGGCGGACCCGCTGTCCCGGCTGGAGCGCTGGGAGCGCAGCAAGAGCAAGAACCGGACCCTGGATAACAGCGACCTGCAGCGGCTCTCGGAGCGCCTGGGCCGGGAGGGCCCCGCCGCCGGCACCGAGCACCGGCTCCTGCGCTTCTTCAGCGGCATCTTCGCCCGCAGGGACGGCCCCGCCGCGCTCTTCGGCAGCCCCCACGGCCGCTCCCCCCGCAGCAGCTTCTCCAGGTCCAGGGCTTACTTTAGCAGCCTCAGGAGGGCCGCCGTGGACATGCAGTCCAGCTCCGAGAGCATCAACGGGTCCCCGCACAAAGGTGCCCGTCGCTGTCTCGCCTGGGTGGTGGGGCAGCTCCGGGGTGGGTGGTGGGGTCAAGGGGCCGTGGTGTGTGAGGAGAGGGAGGGAGATGCTGTACTAGGGTAGGTGAGGATGTTGAGACCTAGAACAGGTTGCCCAGAGGAGCTGTGGCTGCCCCATCCCTGGAAGTGTCCAAGGCCAGGTTGGATGGGGCTCGGAGCAAGCTGGGCTGGTGGAAGGTGTCCCTGCCCATGGCAGGGGTGGAACGGGATGCGCTTTCAGGTCCCTTCCCAGCCAGCCCATTCCACAATTCTATGGTTGTTGTATGGGCACAGCGTGTTTTGGGGTGCATGGTAGCGCAGCTGTGCTGAGGGCAGATCAGGCTGTGTGAGCCTCCTGGACCAAAAATCCCTCTCTGGGTTATTGCGTGTGCATTCCAGGACAGCTGAGCGAGATAAGTGTAGCTCTTTTAATTATGGAATAGAAGCTGAACTCCAGGGCTGCTGTATGTAGGTCACTGGGTGGCCCAGTGCAGCGCAGCTCTGGGACCTTCTCCTTTTGGAAAGACTTCTGTAATCCAAAAGATGGGTTATGTTGTTCTGAAATGTGTCTGCTGGAGAAGTAAGTGACTACACTGGTGTAAACGTTTTATAAATTGTAAACCTTTATTGTAGCAAAAGAGCCTAAACTGAGCTTGATATTTTTAAAAAAGTGCAAAACCCCAGAAGCCACGGTCTTTGAGTTATTTTATTATTTGAGTTATCTTATGTAGCTGTGTGCTAATCTTTGACTAGCCAAAGCATTGCTGGTGCGAGGTGGGAATCAAACTGGGAATTCTAGGGTTTGTGAATCCCTCAGACACAAGAAAAACTTGAAAAATAACCTTGCTGTGGGCTGGAAGTGAAGAGCTGACGAGCTGCTTTCTGTGAGGACGTGGAAGGATCAGGGTATCGCTGACTGGGACGTGCTAAACCAGAAATGCTGGTTGTGGAGCTTCATTGAGCTTTCTCCTAGCTGTGCTTTCAAATCTTTAATAGGCATCTGTGATGAAACGTTTAACCGGCAATTACAGTCGCCTTTGAGCGCTTATCGGGTGGCAAATGATCTGCAGGTCGCTGCTTTTCTAAAAATACAGTCCTCAATTAGGAAGATTAGGCTTTCCTGAAGGCGCAGGTACAGCCGAGGGTGCTGTGGAGCCGGGCCCAGGTGGTTTAGTGGGGGAAGCAAAAGCCAGCCCCTGACAGATCCAGGGCTCCTGCCGCGAGTGGAGCGTGCCCGGGGTTCGAGGCACAAGGAGCAGAGCCAAATATTTAGCCCTGGTGACTGAGGGCTGGAAGGTTTTATTGATGTGGAGGCATTCATGTGGGCTTGTAATAATCCTGACGGAAATTGTGGCCTGACCTTGGGCAGAGTTCAAGGTAACCGCAACAGAGAATTAACTTCACAGAGCTCTTTATGCCTGTCCTGTGCCAAGGCACTCAGACTCTTCCTCTCCTCCAGCAGCACCCGGTCAGGTACTCACACAGCATCCCCCAGAGCTCTCAGCCTGGCAGGAGGGCTCAGTTAATCAGTAACTGTTGGTACACAGCAGTAAGGTGGGCCTGAGAGGTGCTTTCTGTGCATGACAGCGCCAAATTCGTCTGGTGCAAGGAAGCTTTGAGGCTTGTGTTCCAGAAAATGCCTGCTGGGATCAGCAGCGTGGCTGCAGGTTGATAAGCAGCCTTGCAGGCTCGTGTCCTGGGCTAGCAGGCCTGGCTGCTCTGCTTCCTTCTCCTTTTCTGCAGAAAATCCCAGCTTAGAAAAATGCCCGTGCGCAGTTCCAGCTGTTGCTCGTTGGTGACCTTCACAGAGCCAAGCCTGAACTAATTTGTCTTTAATTTCTCCTATTATACCTTAAGAAAAAAGTGTAATTAGATAATCACGGGCACACAGGTGGAACCTTACCCTCAGTGTGTTGAGCAGTTTCACCTGTGTAACCAGATGCAATTTATTGCTTGAAACTGCCCCTGGGGTGGGGACATTTTGGCACAGGCTGCTCAGAGAAGCTGTGGCTGCTCCTGGATCCCTGGAAGTGTCCAAGGCCAGGTAGGATGGGGCTTGGAGCAACCTGGGCTGGTGGAAAGTGTCCCTGCTTGTGGCAGGGGCTGGAATGAGATGAGTTTTAAGGTTTTTTCCAACCTAAGCCATCAGTGATTCTGAACTTGTTTCCTTCCTACTGTTGGTATTCTGCATGTTTGGTGCTGTGCACGAGTTACTTGAGTTTGTGCTTTCCATATAAAACCCGCCCAAGGTCTGCAGAGAAAGTAGAAGTTTTAAAAAAATGTAGCTTGTTGCCTCTTCAACTTGAAATATTCACCCAGGTATTGCAGTATCTGCTGGTATGATATTTCCTGAAAAGGAATACCTTACCTTACCTACCCTAGTCAGGTGGAATATACTTTGGAACAAGCTGAAGTTAACGGAGTTTTTAAGCAGATGAATAAGACTTCTTAAATCTATATGGTTTTTTTTTAATGTTACTGAGTTTGACTTGGACTGTGAAGTGGGTGAAGGTTGATTTGGGGTGGAATTATTCCTCATACTGTCCAGTAAACCACCTTTGGTCATCGGGCCTTTTCCTTTTCCCCTTGCAAAGCCCATTTACTCTGGCATTGTTGCCTTGAGTGTCTTGCAAGCACCAGTTCCCAAAAGCTTTGCAAGGGGAAGCAGGGGATAGACCTGTTTGAATGAAAAAGGTTTTTCTATATCCACCTCCCTGATCCCCAAAGGCAAAAAGAGGAATTTCCATAAAATTCAAGTCAGAGAAGATTTTTGCCTTAAACTGTTTAGGAGAACTCGTCAGGGGAAATGTTGCTCCTCATCTAGACTGTTTTCTCCTCAAAGTCTTTGTGATTCTTTAATGGTGAGAGGAACTCTTGGTGCTCTGGAAGAAGAGGAGAAGGATTTCTTTGGGCTGGGGTGTGTGTGTGTGTGTGAAAATAGTTTGTTTTTCAGTGGTTCTCGCTTGTTGCTTTTGTTTTGAGATAAGTTTGTTTACATAACCCCTCTTTAGGATATACTGAGCAGATCTGGGTATCAAAATTGTTGACTACCAAAAGAACATCATTATAATAATATGATAAACTGCTCTTTTGAGGTTTTTTTTCCCCCCTGAGGTTTTAGTGGAGTTGGTTTTAAGCTCTTATCTCAAATTCTCTGCAGCTCAGAGCTGTGGGAAGCAAGGGGGAAGCTGCTTGAGTGATCTCTGTTGGAGGCCTCCAGCCTTGCCTTGCAAAGCTTCGCTTGAGATAATTCCTGTTAGTTCTGTGTCATCTCCTCGCTGCCCTGGTCACTGCTGTGCTCCTGGCATGCCCAGGGCACTCCTACGGATGAGTGGGCACCGCCCTGGAGCACGTGGAATTGGAGCAGTAAGATGCAAATGTGTTGGAGCTGGTCCTGTGGGGCTCCCTGTTTGGTGGCTGAAGGTTTTGGTGTTTTCTTGGCATGAGAAGAGTCAGAAGAGTCTTTTTCAACACTGGGGAGTCCCTTTTTCTCATGGACTAAAAACCAGCTAGGACTCATTTTAGCCCTTGCAACTGCTGTGAGCGTTGTCCAGAGGTTGTTACGAAAACAAAACCTAGCAGATAAATAGATTGCAGTTGGGGTTAAGCATTTTGAAGCATTGTCTAAGAGGGTTTTTTTTACTATTATTTATTGGGTAGGTCTTGTGTCAAGCCAAATGAATGCCAGCTGCACTCACAGAGCCAGATGATTAAGATCTGCACTGGTATTAAGGTCACTGGCTGAATTAGAGAATGAGATGGATTAATGTTTGCACAATATTGAAGTGTGTGCCAGCTGCCAGCAGCCATGGTCTTTGTTGTCCTCTTAAAATTGAAAAGAAATGTAGAATTTTAATGTTTCCATAAAACTGACAGTTAAATGCCTGATGGCAGTAATGGGTAACTTTGTTGGGATGTATCACTGAACACTTCTGTGGAGTGTTGAGCAGGCATTCATCTCCATTGCCTCTCAAGCTAAACTCTGTAAATTAAATCAGTTTACTCCTGTTTTGCCAGAGTTGCTGGGTTTACTGCTCCAGGTAGTGATGTGTTTATCTAATGAGGCCTATGCAGATGACCAGAGCAGGGTGGAGCCAGGTGGGGGTCTGCTCCCAGGAAACAAGGGACAGGAGGAGAGGGAATGGCCTCAAGCTGTGCCAGAGGAGGTCAGGCTGGACATCAGCAAGAATTTCTTCCTGGAGAGGGTGGTCAGGTATTGAAAGGGGCGGCTGCCCAGGGAGGTTTGGAGCCCCCATCCTTGGAGAGGTGTCCAAGGAAGGCCTGGCTGTGGCACTCAGTGCTCTGGGCTGGGGACAAGGTGGCGACTGGCCACAGGTTGATCTTGGAGGTCTCTTCCAACCTTAATCATTCTGTGATCCTAAGAAGGACAGAATTACTCTGGAAGTGTTTCCTAATCCTGGTGAGTCTAGAGTTAATGATGGAGCAGCATCTGGTGGTTTCCCAGAGGTGGAGTCTGTATGTGGCGTGGCAGATGAGCTTTTTCCTCAGACCAGAGGAAGATTTCAAGTTGCTCATAGTTGCTTCATGACTTTACTGCACTTCTTTACTGGATGCCGTGGCTCTTTTGCCCTAGAAAATAAAATCACTGGTGCCAGATGCTGAACTCTTACTCTTTCTAGTAGCTAAGGAGCCAGAACTTGTTGTCAGTGTATTGCACCAAGTACAATTTCCAAGCAGGATAAGCTCGTTAGCGGGGCTGAATCCAGCTCTTGGATTCCTGGATCGCCGCTGAGGAGCCACTCGGGCGTATTTGCACGAGCAGTTTGGCTCTTTGGCTGCCCAGCAGGGCTGATTTCGATTCCCCAGCGCTGGTGACCACCACAAGTCTGAGCACTGACTGCCCATGTGCAGCTCTTGCAGCTGCCAGACGAGCGAGGGGTGTGAAACGACGGCGCGATATTGCGCGTGCCGGGGTTTGCTTTGGCACGGCCCGAGCCTTGGAAATCGATGCTTGGAAAGCGGAGAGCAAACGTTTTAAATGCCTGCAATATTCCTTTCCGACTCGGAGCTGCGCGGGGTTTAACAAGAAATCATTAGTGCGGGCCGTGGACGTCCTGGTGTTGCTTTTGATAAGTGGTGTTGGGATTTCCCCATGGCAACCGCAGTAAACACACAGCGACAGGCGGTGTCTGCCAGCAACCACAGAATGGCTCGTTTCATGGGCGAGGGGGAAGAAATGTCAGTAGATTGAACCGTGCAACTGTCGTCTATTTTGCTGGTGAAAGGCATCCAGCACAAAGCTATTATTTTGATGGAAGTCGAAAATGGGGCGTCTGACGATTTTTTGATGTTTCAGGCTGGAACGTAATGACAGTGTGTGACAAATACTGGCGCTTTATTGACAAAATAATACCAAATGTTTCCTCACAGCGACGCAGGCGATGGATGCCAGCACGAGAATAAGCAAACAGTGCACTGTGGCTTCCTATAATCTTTCTCCTACTAATCACAGAAGACATTAATGGTGGGCCTTGCTATTTATTGTTCTTCGTTGGTTTCCTTGGGGGATAAGGAGGGAGGAGAGGGAGAGGGAGCTGTGCTGCAGCTGTTGGGCTGCAGGAACAGCTGGAATGGGTTTGGAAGGGGACAGGGACTCAGGACAACGTGTTTGTGGTGTGGGTCAGTTTGTGCATCGTTAATAGTCTTCAAAACCCTCTTCAAAACCTCCACTGGTGTCGTTGGGAGGGATATTTGTGGGGTGGGTTCACGTAAATCGACGTTTAACCCCGTGGTTACTTGTTTTCCCGTGTGTTAGGTTACGCTGGGGCTGCCCAGATGAAGATGTAAAGGTCACTTGTCTGAAGCGATAACCCCGAGTAAACCTCTCTGTGCATTGAGATGTTACAGCAAAGCCCCTCGTGAGGATCTGGCTGTAATGTCAGATACAGTCCCTGGGATTTATGAGGCAGGCACGGCTGTATTTCCTGGCCGTAAATGTTCCACGTGGGTGGTATCCAAAGTGTATCTCACTGCTTTAAGGGATGTTAGGTCTAAATTACCTAGACCCATTATTTGTACCTTCATTTTAGCGAGCTTATACGTAGAACTACTAAATTAAATATGAAGATTCAGCAGTGTCAGTTACAGTAACTTTGTTTTTTAGATGAGTTATGTTGTTGTCTCTCAACTCCTGATCTTGTGGAGGTTCATTTCAGCCTTACAGGCACTTGTTAAGAAATCAAGTTCCTTGGGAAGACCCCAGTGTTAGCAGAGGGTTCTTGTTCCTCACAGCTCCCATTTTGTGAATGAAGCCTCACAGCAGAGGCTTCTTCCCTGGAAGTGTTAGATGCTTGTGTTTTGCAGCTTAGATGTGAAGGGGAGCTCAAACACTGTGCTGACTGCTGCCAGCTCCTGGTGCTTCCCAGTTATTTATAATCCCTCTTTATTTGTTTGCGTGCATTTGTCAGCTTGTCTGGCTGGTTTGATAGAGAAATCTGGATTCCTAAAAAGGCTGTTTTACTTGTGTTGGACTTT
The DNA here is from genome assembly GCA_013399735.1 of Tyrannus savana. Classification (NCBI taxonomy): domain Eukaryota; kingdom Metazoa; phylum Chordata; class Aves; order Passeriformes; family Tyrannidae; genus Tyrannus; species Tyrannus savana. The sequence continues at coordinate 268,216 of VXAW01012412.1, read as the reverse complement.
GCTGTGTACATAAATATACATGTGTGGGGTTTTGAGAGAAGAGGATTCTTCATCTCACTGCCATGCAAACAGCAGTGCCAATGTATTAAACATGAGGGAAAGCTCTCCTAGAAGTGGGTTAACCCTGTTTATGCTGCTGTCAGGAGCATTCCTGCAGAGGTGATGCTCTCCCTCCTCCCCAAACCCAAGGCTCCCAAAGCCATTTTTTTGGGGGGGATGAGCATTGGAACGACATGGCGCCTGAAGCATCTCCTGCTCCTCCAGGGCTGTGTTGGGTTTGTGTCCGGGGTGAACTGCCTGGGAAACTGGGATGTTGACCCGACTGTTCCTTAAGCAGCATCCTTCTTCAGAAGCTCCTCTGTTCAGCGATACAGAAATATTTATGTTGGCAAGGCAACAGCTCTTCTGTCTCGACCTCTGCGTCCTGCAGGGAAAGATCTGATTCTGTGCTTGTGGAGGGAGACAAGGTTTTAACTTTCCTGCAGTCTTAATTTCTGTAGCTCTTAAAATTGGCTGTGCGTGCTCTTCACAGTTTTCAGGGGATTGTGCTTAGGCCTTGGAGAGAAATTTTAATTTTATTTCTTTTCCCTAACCTCATTTGGGGTGAATAATCGCCTATTTTGCCACGTCCCTGGCTGCAGATTGTTGGTTTCCTCGCTCAGGCTGCTCTTCCATTTGGGCTATTCAGGGGTTAACCAGAGGAGTTTCCAGTTCCACCTGAGGTTGTTTTCCCAAGGGCCAAAGGAAGAAGACAACACTAAAGGACTCCTTCAGAAAAAAAGATGTTTTAAAACTGTGGTTGAAAGTCCCTGGGAGGGAAGGGCCTCTTTCAGCTTCTCAGCGCGGTGTCTCTGCGGGGTCACCTGAGTGTCACCGAAATGCCTTTGAACGCGAGCAGTTCTGGCCAAAATATGTTATTTTTGTACCTGATTTTAATCTCTCCGAAAAGTATCTGAGCATGTCTTCGTGTCTGCAAAATTCTGAGCTATTTTTGAGTTAGCTCAGAAAGGCAGTGCTTAGGGCAGGTGATGGTATTTGAGATTAGAACGTGTCTGTGGACCAAGAGCTGAACCTCAGGTTCTGGGTGAGGTGGGGCCTTTAGGAGGGGAGATAAGTTCTCTAAAAAAAAAAATCAAAAAAAATCCTGATTTTCAGTGTAGGTACCTGCAGAGCTTCCTGGGTGACTCAGGGTGAGGTTATTTGAGCACGATAGGCTCTGAAAAGAGCAGGTTGAGATCAGATTAGGGAGATCTGTGTTTGACTGTGTGTAAGGATGTGTAAGCAGCTTGGTGGTTGCTGTGTTGTACCAGGGGCATGGAAGTGCTGGGGGGTGTGTTCAGCTGCACTGAGAACTTGTGGGAATCCTTCCCTTTTGCCCCTTTCTTATCTCCTGGTCTTGTGAACATAAAGGGTGGGGGAGTGAAAAGGGAAATCGTGGAGTTGGTTTGCTCTCTGCTCAGACTTAAACATTCCTGAGATTATTGCTACCTTTATTTCCACCTGCTTTAGCTCTTCACCCTGGGTTTGTGGAGGCCCTGCAGAGCCTCAGGTGTGCCTTGGACTGCTGTCTGAGAGGGAATCACCTGCTAATGCAGTTGACCTCCAGCCCTTTGAACTCGCTCTATTTTTAACCTGAAAGGAGGAGGAGAGTTCATGCTAAGCAGAGGCTGACCAGACAGTCATCCAAACACTTGCTGCTCCAACTGCCCTCTTCCTTCAGGAGCTGATGCCATGGAAGGACCCGTTCTGAAAAGCCCTGACAGAGATAGCTAAATTAAAAAAATTCAATGTTTGTGTATATTGCGTGTGTGTATATGTTATATTTATATATTTATATATACAGCCGTGAAATCTAAATGTTTTTCAGCTCAGCTGTGCCTGTCACACAAAAGCACGATGGCTGCTGTTTTGCAATGATGTAAATTGGATATTTCCTAGTTTGGCAGGTGATTTCCCTCAGTTTAACTGGGATTCAGCTATCAGAGGTCCTGGACAGATGGGCTGTTTCTGTCCTAAGGTGGCTGTGCTGCATTTCCCTGCCCTCAGTTCTGTGTATTTCTGCCCCAGTGGCCAAGTTACACTTCAGTGGCTGAGCTTTTAAAATCAAGAGATCTTTCCAGGGGTTCTCTCAGTCCGTGTAAGGCCAGCTCATAGCCCCAGATGCCCTTCCCAGCCTCGCAGCTTAGTGGCAGAAACGAATAATCTTCCCTTCAAGGGCGGTAGGGATTAAAGCCCAGGCCTGTGTTTGTCCTTCCAGGAGTGACCATCTTTCCAGGGGGTGCTTCTTGATGTGGGCACAGGGTGGGCTTTCACCTGGAATCCTTTCCTTCTGGTGACTTGGAAGAGGAATGAGCACACAGAAGGAAATGGTTCTTGGAGTCTCTCCTGGAAGTTTCTTTGGCAGAGCACAGGCCATGCCCATTGGGGTTGGCTGTGGTGACCAAGGAGGGGGTGTTGGGGTGAAGCCCCTCTCCTTTGTACTTAAGAGTGTGCTCCTGTCACAGCTTGCCTTAACCTCTACCCTTGCAAAGTATGCAAGGAATTGACTGATAACAAATCCCCTTCCATCCCCAAATAAAGAAGCAGTGGAGCCTGATCTGAGCGTGCAGGCTCTGGTTTTGTATTTTTAGGGGAGCCCAGGTTGAGGATGAGCTGGAGTCAGTGGGATGTTGCCTAGATATGTAGTCCAGATGAAGTGTGGAGACACAGTGGCTTTGTGTGGAAGTCCTGCAGATGGAAAATGGGTGTGTGTCCTGCCCCTGGACGTTGTGCTGCAGGTGTTGGCTGGTGGCTCCTTGCCCTGGCTGGGAGCGTCTCCTGCTCCCTCTTGGCTTGTCCAGCCCTGTCTGTGCCCTCCTTCCCTTCACCAGCCCGCTCAGGGCTGCCAGTGCTGCAGCTGGGCAATAAAACAAGAGGAGCTGAAGTCTTCCTTGCCTCCTGCAGCAGAGGGAGGGATGTGCTGGCAGCCACACCCCGGCGCAGTGCACGCACCCTGTGACAGCAGCTACGCGGCTCAGGCTCCAAATAAAAAGCTCATTTCTTGCTGGACCCGATCCGAGTTCCCTTTCCTGCAGAATAATCCCAGGAATGTGTCACTGCAGTCATCACAAACACTGCTGGCCTTTGCTGTTTACATGTGCTGGCCCTCGTCCTGCAGCTCCAGCAGCACCATCTGCCCTCGGGGGAGGAGGCTGGGAGGGTTTTCTTGCAGTAAAAGCTGAACAGAAATCACAGCAAGACCATGAGATAAATATTTTCCCTGTTAAAGTTAATAAAAATGGAATTCTGTGTTGGTTTTTTTTTTTTTTTTCCAGTCATTCACGGGATGAGCTTTAATAAATGCTTGACTAACGAGCTGTGGGTGCTGGGTGGGAGCTCAAGGAGCTCTGTGTAACCTCCACACAGGGCTTCCCACGTGGACCAGGGCTCCACTTGGGCTCACACTACTGCAGTTTATCCTGTCAGCTCTTTTCAGAGGAGGTTTTTTAGAGAATTCCCTTTTTTCAACGTTCTGGCGGTTTTTTGGGGGGCTGCATATGATTTACTTACATATCTATTATAACATAATTTTTATATGATGTACAAATACATATAAAATGAAGTCTGGTTGCAATGTCTTTGTTTCAGGCACGTTCCTGTGCATATTTAATAACTTTATGGATGTGTCTAGGATGGTGAGCCGTGTGATGGGAGTTCGGAGTCAGGCTGTGCCTTCTCTCTCTGTCTCTCTGGGCTGGGTAGATTTGAGTTATAAAAGTGCCTGTGTTTAATTCCAACTCATGAAATCACTTAGAGTGAATTTTACCACCTTTATTTCTTAATGTTTGCTTAGTGGAATATGCGCCCAGCAGGCCAAACCTAGGAAAATGTGATTTCAGAAGCAATAAGATCAGCTGGGTGTTGAACACTCTCACTTCTTTTTCACTTTAATGTCTTGTTTTTTCCAGTGGATGACTTGTGCTCAAAACCTTGGGCCTCTCAAGTGGTTTCAGTGAGGCTTTTGCTGTTTTGCTGGGGGTTCCAGGAGGGTCTCAGGGATGTGAGTTGGAGACTGTGTAAAATGCAGTTGGAATGGCAAGCACTGCTTTTGAGGTCTTTGAGTTTCTGGTCACCTGAATTCTCAGGAACGAATTGGGGTTGTTCAGCCTGGAGAAGAAGAAGGATCCAGGGAGACCTGAGAGCCCCTTCTAGGGCCTAAAGGGGCTCCAGGAGAGCTGGAGGGGGATTTGGGACAAGGGATGGAGGGACAGGACACAGGGAATGGCTTCCCACTGCCAGAGGGCAGGGACAGATGGGAGATTGGGAAGGAGTTCTTGGCTGTGAGGGTGGGCAGGTCCTGGCACAGGTTTCCCAGAGAAGCTGTGGCTGCCCCTGGATCTCTGGAGTGTCCAAGGCCAGGCTGGATGGGGCTTGGAGCACCCTGAGCTAGGAAGGTGTCCCTGCCCATGGCAGGGGGGGGAATTGATGTTCTTTAAGGTGGTTTCTGGAGCTCCAGGAGGTTTCCAGCCCTGTGGGGGCTTCCCATTTTCTTGACATCCCATGCATCTCTCTCACTGGAGCTGTACAGATGTGTCCAGCGTGTTCTGGCCCTGAAAAATGAAACCCAAAGTTCAAGTTTTCAGTAGACTCTTGAGCTGTCTTGTAGTTCTTCCTCCCTCAGCATGCTGTAAATCACTCCTGGGAATAATTTGAGAATTATTGAGAAGAACTTCAACTGCTGTGTTATGGCGTGTTTAATGTGAGTGTTTGTCCACAGTGCCCCTTAAGATGTTCATGTTCTTGGGGATGGATGGCTAACTTTGTGACCATCTCATTGACAAGTGCTTCATGGTAACTTCAAAATACTTAATGCTCCCTGTATGCTTCTGTTGGGTGAGGCACTAATTACAGGCTTTTAAATGCAGTGTCTGCATCAAAGTGTTGGAGACTTCTATTGCTTATTCTTTGGTTTATGCAGAAAATCTTGTAATTGCTAATCTGATTCATCTTGGGCATTTTATTCCCCAAATTACCAATTAATAAACTGTGATTTCCAACAGTTCCTTTTGAAATTCAGCAGAACTCCATTAAAAAAAAAAAATTATTAATGACTGTGGTGACTTTAAAAGTGCCTGACTGCAGAGTTTAGCTGTCTGAAATCAACTTCATTATGATTTTCTGCCTTTTCAGTGGGGAAAAGCTCGTCTGAAAACCCTATAACTCTTCCCTAGATAACTTTGTTATTCTTCTTGTGTATCACAATGCCTAAAGCCATTTAATAGTTAACACAGTTCATTTCTTTCCAGTGTAGCCTTAGTGTAATTTCCCGTGGTAATTGCTTGGGGGTGTTAATGACAAACACCTCTGGGTGTAAATACACACCTTGCTCAGCCAGGTAGAGTAAGGCTGGAGGTCTTTTCTGAGGGTTCTGTGATTCCAGCAGCCCTGCAGACACTTGGGGGGGATCTCCCCGTGGTGTTTGGGGTGGCACAGGGCTCGTTGAGCGTGCCCAGGTGTGATGCTGAGCGGGGTTGATTGGCAATCAGCCTCAGGGAATCACCTGGGCAGCGCTGCAGGAGGCAGCATTTCGGGGGCCTGGAGGCAGCCTGATCCCAGGGAAAGGTAATGCTTCCAGTTCTTTCATAAAAAACCATTTGTTTTCTTTTATAAAAGTGGTGTTTTCTTCTGTGAAACCAGCAGGCTTGTGTTGGGACTTTAATTTTGTAAACAGCAGCCTGGCCAAAGTGCTGTGAGCCATCTCACCCTTTTCTTGGCCTCATATGGGGTCTGTAGGTGCTGCCAGAGGGAAGGACAGCATGATGTGATACCCTTCTTCCATCAGGTGTCCCAGTGAATGGGCCAGCCCCAAATGAAATGTAAATATTGTGCCCTCGCCCTGCAGGCTGGCACAAGGCAGATAAGGTGAGCAAACTGTCCTGGGATATTCATCCTGCTGTCTGAGAAAGAGGAAAAGGAGTTGGACAATAAGGGGTTATCTGAAATCCGTATTATTTTGCCTTTTTTGTTGTACCTTTTGGAGGAGTTGGTTGGGTGGGGCTCTGAGCAACCTGGACTAGTGGGGGCTTGGAATTGGATGATCTTTAAAATCCTTTGCAACCCAAACTGTTCTGTGATTTTAATAGCTGGAAGTTGTTAAACTGGAACCGTGTTTTTACGTAAATCAGAGCTCCTAGAACTGTTCACCCTGCTGTTACTTTATAGTGGATATTCTGCTGTCCACTCTCGGGTGGATCTGGTCAGATCCTTAGCTGTGCTCTGCAGTTTGCACGGGGTGGTGGAACACCTTGGGTGAGTCAGCAGGGACTGGGGTGGTTCTGGCACTTCCACAGGTGAGGAAGGTGAGGTGTTAATTGGAGGCAGCTGATTCGTGTCAGGAGTCACCTCTGCCCTACGTGACGTGGGCTGGGGACTTGCATTTCAGGTGTTGGGGATCACCCAAATTACCTGTTATAAAAGGAGTCGAGGTTTTCTTGGCTGCTTCTTGTTGGTATTTAGGATGTTAAATGTTTTATTTATCTATAAATGTGGAAAAACATTACAATTTTGTGGAACAGGGAGATTTCACTGCTGGTTTCGCTGTTGATTTCACCTTAATTTTGCCATATCCAAAGGTCTGTCCCCTTATTCTCCTGCATAAAATAAACACATCTGCTTAATCTGAAAATTCCTGTATTAAACTGGCTTTGGATTTCCCTAAACACAGTACACAGAGCAGGAGACACCTCACTTTTCCTGCCCTGCTCTCCCTGAGGAACATCTTGACGCCGTTTTACTGATCCTGAGGTTAGATGGCCTGAGCACTGGAGGAGAAGGAAACGTGGAATGTGGTTGGAACAAGGTTACAGGCGTGATTTGGGACCGGGGTTCAAGCAGGAACTTGTTGGATTCCTAGAAAAGCAGTGAACTCTTGCCAGGGAAGGGAGATTTTCATACCTTTGAGAACACAGTCTCCTAGAGCAAGGTGAAGACAGTTAACTTGGAATATACTTGTTTTTTCTTTTGGCTTCAGACCCTTTCCCCTGTGCCTTTCCCTGCTGAGTTCCAGCTTTTATTTTATAAATAGAATTATTTGTTGACAGTGTGACCCGCAGGATGGTAAACCCCCCTCGCTAAGTGGAGAGGTCAGCAGAGGCTGGTTAAAATGTGCCAGGTTTATTAAAATAAGATACATCTGTTGAAGCTGTTCCATCCCTGGAAGTGTCCCAGGCCAGGTTGGACGGGGATTGGAGCAACCTGGGATAGTGGAAGGTGTCCCTGCCCATGGCAGGGGGTGGGATGAGGTGGAATTCAAGGTCTCTTCCAACCCCCAAACCGTTCTGGGGTGACTGTGAGAATTCACTCGCTGGCTGCTCCACAGGGAATGAAAACTTTGGTGGTGGAATAGAAATTCCAGTATTGCTGAGGTTTCCTTTATGCAAATGTCGTTGAAGTGACATTTCAAATCAAGTTATGCAGAGAAACCCCCCTTCCTGGACAGAGCTTTTAATGATGCTCCAGGGGTGGTTGGTTTTCCTTGCTCGGCCTCAGCACAAATGCTGGAAGGGCTGAGGGCTAAAAATACTTTGTTAACCCACAGCAGTGGTTTGTGTTGGCCTTCCTGGAGCGCCCAATCCCTTTAATTAGTAAGACGGCGAAGTTTATTTTTGGGGTTTGCTTTGTTTTCGCTCTGGGATGTGAACTCTTGTGCACTGCAGCTTGAAAAACTCCAAATCCCGTAGCTCTTCCTAGGGGTTGGCTCCAGCTGTTGGCAGCAGCTGCACTGGGCTGTCCTGCTGCCTGGGAAAAGCTCAATCCCTTTGGACGGGGAGGAGGAGCCGGGAATTGTTTTGGATCTGCGGCAGGAGCTGCCCCGATGTGCTGACCACACGTCTGTGTGGAGGGACCCCAGGGCATTTTTGTGGCACGGGTGTGGTTTGCAGAATCAGGGGGAAGTCTCCAGGTGGGAAAAAGCGGAGAAATTGCCATTTTTTGCACTCAGAAGACGAAGCTTTGCAGTGTGTCTGGTCGGTGGGCATGGGTGTGGACATCACAGGGCTCCAAAGAGCAGCTTCACACAGAGGGCAGAGCTGCTCCCTCGTGGTGATTTGCAAGGTGCTGGAGGTGGGCACTGAGTGTTGCACGTTCTGCTGCTGCTTTTTGGGTGGTTTTGTTGAGACAGGCAGGCCGTGGCCCTCTGCAATCTGTTTTCCCACTGTGCTGCATCCACGTGGCTGTGTTTTGTTCTGGATTTAAGGCTGCACTTGACTGTGTTAATTATTTTCTTCAGAGCGTGGTGTTGCTGGAGTAGAGGCTTTGAAACACATTTTAGCTGTTCTGACCTTCTTTATTTTTCTAACACAAGAAAAATCCTCCATAATGAATTTCAGTGGCTGATGGGGTGGAGTTCGCCCGAGGAAGTGGCATCAGGGTGGCAAAGAATAAAAGCAGTGATGGGATATAACTGGCCTCCAGAATTCCTTTCTCACCTTGTGAAAAGGCAGTGGGAGGTTATGGCATTAAAAGGGAACAGGATTTGAAGGGAGAGCAGTTCTTTAAGTGTGTAGATGCAGGGGTTTAGCAGGAGTCTGTTTTCAACCTGGCTTCTAGAGCATGTTATAGGTCAAGATGCAGAGGAGAACTTGTGCAAAAATAGGTTATTCCTCTCCAAACTCTCCTTTAATAAGGGTTATTTGCATGCTGTACAACAGTGAGTGCAACAAGCATCAGGGACTGTAGGAAGGAGGTGCTGGTCTCTTAGGTGAGCAAAACAGTTTTCTGACTCTTGAGCTCTGCATGGGCTTCTCTAAAAATGCCATTTCCAGTGCGGTGCTTTGAGTGTCAAGTACGTGCCTGAGGTGATGGGAACCCGACGAAGCTTGGAAAAACACACTCGAGTTTCTTGGCTTCACCCAGGAAACACAAATAAGAAGGTAGCCAGAGGGCAGGATTTTTGCAGAGACCCACAACAGTTTGATTCCTGAGAGGAGTGTTTTTAAAAAAAATGTTGTATTACCAGTTTTAGCCAAGCTAAAGGTTCAGCTTTATAAAAGCCTCAGATGGAGAAGGATTTGTTAAGCTGCTGTTTGCAATGGTTCTGCCTTGATTTAGATCTTGGATGTTGCACTGATTGTTCAGGGGGATTGTAGGGATGGACTGGGAGGCCTCTCCAGGAGGGTGGAGGGTCAGGAGGGACACACTTCCAGGAGGGAGAAGGTGAAGGAGCGAGAGCCACTGGACCTTGGGATGCCAGGGGCTGATTTACTCACTTCTGGCTTCCTCCAAACTTGCAGCTTTATCTGCCAGTGAGAGTTGTTGAAAGAGGCTTTGTGTTACAGTCTAAAGTTCATCTGACCAATATTTTGAGTTTCCAAAATAAATACTTGGTACTTGCACGGGTCCCATGTTTTGTTTTTTTAATGCCTGGTGATAGCAGGTGCTTTTTAAATAGGAAGCTGGGGAAGGAAACTCTTTGCTAATGGAGCATTTAGTCACACATTACCTTTATGAACTGTTGTGCTTTAAGCAGTTTTCATGTCAAAGGTGCTGCCAGCCCTGAGCCCTCCCCCTCCTAGCTTGGCTTTCTCTCAGCTCCAAAGGGACTTGGTCCCTTTGCTCAGCTGTGCAGTGATAATTCCCAGGTTTTTAGGGATGCTCTGATGGATCTGTGGTGGTTTAATGTTTTGGTGGATGGCAGTCTCTTAGGCAGCGTGTTTAAGTCCTTATTACAGGAAAATAAAAACTAATTGGGCAGGTGAAGCGCCCGAGGTGAGTGAGTGTCTGCTCTGTGTGCTGCCAGAGCCGAGTCTGGGCATTCCCACGGGGAAGGAGACAGCACAGGGGGAGCATCCAGGGCACCTGCCTGTCCCGGGAAGTGTCAGGGAGACAGTGCCACCCACACAGACACAGAGCAGGCGTTCCCAGGACCTGCTCCCACCCCAATTTCCCGCTCCAGGTTCTCCATCTCGGCCCCCAGGGGATAAACCTTCCTCTCCTAGCAGGTCTGTGTGCCCTGGAAATCAAATGGGGCCCCTCTGCAGCGTTTCCTTGTTGCTGTAACCAAGGCTTGGTTGCAGCTCAGCATTAATTCCCTTTGAGAGCAAGCCTTGGATTGCAGGAACATTTTTTTTTTTTTTTTTTTTTTTTTTTTTTTGACATTTGACAAAAGCCTTGTTTAAACAAGTTAGATGTGCATCAGGCTAATAAATATAAAACCCTCTCAGATTATTCCTGCTGGGCCGTCCTCTGGAGAACAGTGTCTCATTTGTGTGTTTTCCACCCATCATCTCCAAGTCTTTCATGGGGTGATATCGAGTCAGGGAAAGCGGATTTAGGATTGCATATGGTATAGTCAGGGAAAAAAAAAAAAAAAAGGCTCTGTTTTGACAACCAGCATAGCAATCTGGGAGACATGACTCCAGTTCTAAAAAATGTTTTCAGAAATGTGTTGCATAAACAAGTCATCGTTTCCCTCGTGGAGAGGATGGGGGGGGCTGTTTTTGGAGATGTACTCCTGTACAAACACGCTGGGCCCGCTCTCTGGAGCCTCAGATAAAAGCCCATCTGAGTGATCAAGTGATGCCAGAGCACAGCTTTTGGTGGGCAAGCAAGGAAGTGGATTTGTAGGTCACTGAACTTTGGATACCGTCTGCTCTGGCACCCGGGTGCTGTGGCTGCACCAGATGGTCCAGGGCAGCAAAGAGTAAAGAACCCACACGGTCACACCATCCCTTGTGGTCTCCTGTGCAGGTTCCCTGATGAGAGGGAAGAGCATTTAGGGATGGGGGGAGAGCGTGGGTTTAACTGAGTTGCTGGATGACACCCACTGAACTGCACTGACCTCATCGTGGCTGCTTGGGTGTGAGGAGGGGCAGGGTCTGCCTCTGTCCACGCCAGTCACACTCAGAGTGTGCAAGCACCAAGCTGGAATGGAGGGTAATGACCCCCATCTGCAGAGGGATGGGGTAAATGAGGCACTGAGGAAGGAAGGGCAGACTCTGCTTTTATGGGGGAGATCATACCTCATGTGTACCGGAATTCTGTGGGGAAATCTGTTCATTTTGGTGACTGCAAGAGTTTCTCTGCCCAAAGACTCGAGCTGAGCTGCCATCAGAGTACAGTGGACACCTTCCACTATCCCAGGTTGCTCCAAGCCCCTTCCAACTTGGCCTTGGACACTTCCAGGGATCCAGGGGCAGCCACAGCTTCTCTGGGCATCCTGTGCCAGGGCCTGCCCACCCTCACAGGGAACAGTTCCTTCCCTATATCCCATTTAACCCTGCCCTCTGGCAGTGGGAAGCCTTGTCCTGCTACTGTAAATTTTTAGTCTGGGGTTTGGCATTTACCATTTTTAAAGAGTTTGTGCTTTTTTCACTCTTTTATGAAGCGTGACTTGATAGTCCCTTCATCTCCTTTTTCCTGTGCCTTTGTTCCTCCCCGGGGCTTGCTGTGGTTTTGCTCATTTACCACAACCTGCTCCATGTTCTGCTGATTAAATTCTGGCGATGCTCAGGTGTTACCCCAGCACAGACCCTTCTGTGCAGTCACAGTGGTGGAAATCCTGAGGCTGACTCACGGTATACTTGGCTTTTATTGAGTATTGTTGGTAAAGCTGTGTCAGGGAAGCTTTGGTGGATCTCAGGGAAAGGTTCTTCCCCCAGAGGGTGGTTGGCAGTGCCCAGGCTCCCCAGGGCAGTGGGCACAGCCCCAAGGCTGCCAGAGCTCAGGGAGCCTTTGGATGCATGGTGTGACTCTTGGGGATGAGCCTGTGCAGGGCCAGCATCTGGACTGGATGGTCCTTGTGGGTCCCTTCCAGCTCAGGATATTCCATGATTCTTCCCAACCAAGAAGGCACCAAGTTCCCTTTGTTAATTTTTTGCCTTTTTTTATGGGTTGCAACCATTCCTTCCTATCTGAAAAGCTGAAAGTCTTTTCAGCCTGCCAAGCAAAGAGTCTCAGTCACTTTTTTGCACCTCTACTGTAGCTTTGTGATTCTTCTTCTTTCTGCCTTGCCAGACAAAATCTGTGTCCATATTGTTTTAAAATATTATTTTCTTTTCCCCCCACTTCATCTTTTTTAATTTGTCCTTTGACACCGATTCTTCCTGTGCCAGCTGTAGGAGCTGTCCCTTTTCATCTTTGATGCTTCACAGGAAGGTTCTCATTAATATTCAGCTTTGGATAAGAAAGGCTGATCCCCTGTTTGTGTCTGTGGTTGGTAAAGGCAGCGTGGGCTACGATTGCTCTCATTTTGGGTACTTTGGACATCTTTGCTGGGACTTGGGTGCAGTCCTGGATTTTCCCTCCTGCTGTTCTGAGTGTGGCTGGAACAGCTCAAACTCTTTATCTCCAGATTTTCACTTAGTTACACAGGGGATAATCTTTCCTGTGCTGGCACTGCCCTTCCCCTGAGACAGGAGGCTGCAGAGAACAGACCTCACCTCTGACACTGCCCTGCTTTTAGGCAGACCCGACAAAACAAGGCCTTTACTGAACATTTCATCTCCAGTGGCTTCTTTTTCTTCCCGGACTCCAATACTGCTGTAATTGTGCGTTTCTCTGAGGCTTTGGTGCCTACAAAAACGCAGTTTATTGCCTCAAAAAAAAAGATGTGTTATTCCATTGCACAGCAGAGATGATCATTTCCTTCCCCACTTTTATCGGAGCAGGGGGCAGTTTTATTACAGTGATGCTTTCATGGTCTCTTTGTCAGCTTTCTGTGTTCCTTCCAAGCTCTTGGTGGGGTTGTCACTGCCCTGTTGGAAAAGGGGTGTCCCGGCCCAGTGTCCCTTTGCTCTGAAGGATGGGGATGAGGATTAAGAAATGTGTGGGAATTGAGCTGGAATCCTGATGGTCCTCGCTCAGAACATCCCTTGTGGATGTGTACTTTGCTTCTCCCAAGGAGGGTTGTCTCAAGAGAAAACTCTTGTTTCGTCTCTGGGATAATAATTTCTCTTACACCAACTGTGGGTCAGCTCCAGGACCCAACCCGCTGGGAAAACATGGGGAATGGGAAGGTTTTCTTATTAAGTGTGTCATTTATTTTTCCTTATAAACAGCTTAGAGCTGAAATAATAGTCTGTTTGCTTTGGGGTTTTTTGAGGGGCTGTTTTGGGGGGGTGGGGAGGGCTAAGATGACAAGTCGTGGTTGGAGCTACTTTATATTTATGGACAAAAGGAATAATTTGGTGATGGTAGATGTAAAACTTCAACCATGAGGCTGGTTTTGGGAACGTATTGGATCCATTATCCATCATTCAGTGCTGTTTTAGGGAGCATGGGGTTACCCCAGCTGAGGAGATAACACCTCTGCACCCACCCAAAGGCTGTGCTGAACAAGGTTGAGTGTGGCTGTGAGAGAGGTGAGGGGGAATTCTGGCAAAGCAACTAAAAACTTCTCCATTCCAGCAGTTTACAAGTTCCAGACAGAACCCAAGTGCCATGTGAGAGAGGGCAAAGTGCTCCCTAGTCCCCCAGCCCAGCAGTGAATTTTGGGGAAGGCTGGCTGGCTCCTGGCCGTGGAGGGCGTGCAGCTCTTTGCATCCTGGTCCTCCTTTTGTTTCCATGGCAGCACAAAGGATAACGCTGCTGCAGCTGCCAGCTGCTGCTGGGAGAGAGAGATTAGGGCTTTGACCTAAATATCTGTTTAATGCAGGTCTCAGTTACAGGGGAAGGTTTTTTCAGATGTCAGAGATCCTCGGGGTCTGATGAGTTTGGGCTGAGGTGCCTCAAAGATGCTGAGCTTAGAGCTGTGCAGGGGAAGGTAATTAGCAAGTGGGGGGGTTGGCCAGAGAGAAATCTGTCTAATATCAAACATTTATGTTGGAACTGTGGGATTTTATCCATCCTGACAAGGTTGGGAGGGATGGGGGGAGCCTTAAAGTGCCCCAATCCCTCCACCTTCAGGACTGTTGGTTGAGTTGCTCCGTGGCAGTTTTTGTGACTTCTCTGCAGTGTGTGTGTATTAATGCTCTTAACCAAGGGTAGACACAGTGCTGGGATGTGATTCCCAGAGCCTGGCTGGGGTTCCCACCCGGAGCTGGGTTTGGGAGGGGACAGGGCCACCCTGCAATGCTGCTTTTTGCTTAAGCTGCCTTAGAATTTATAAACGACAGCTGCAATTCAGGAAAGGAAAAAAAAAAAAAGGGAGTGTTAGGAATTACTGCTGCAACTACCCATCTCCTAGCTGGCATACGGTGGGAAGCCAGATAATCCATAATTCTATCAAACTGAGTAAGGAAGGAAAAAAAAAAACCCTTAAATTATCCTGATGCTGCTGAATTGGTTTCCGAAGTGTTTTGTTTGTTATTGCTTTGTAGCTGTTGTTTTGTGTAATAGAACATATGAGCAGAGAGAATCCAAATGAAAAACTGTTTGTGGGTTTATTTTTGTTTGTGTTTTGTTTTTTTTTTTTTTAACAGCTCTGAGATAAATGAGAAAATTCACAGAATCCCAGAAGGGTTTTTTGGGTTGGAAGGGACCTTAAAGCTCATCCCATTCCACCCCCTGCCAAGGGCAGGGAGACCTTCCACTGGACCAGGTTGCTCAGAGCCCCATATGAGATACAAAAAGGGCCTTCTGGACCTTAACACAAACTTCTAAATAATATTTTATGCAAAGCTTAGAAATAAACACGTCAGGACGTTTTTCTGCTGTTTTCTGTTGGAACTGAGTCGGTGCTTTGACTTGAAGTGAGGGGGGGGCGGGGTTGGGAGGATGTGCTGTGAGATCACCCCTCCTGAAAAATGCATGTTTGAGGAGCATCACAAGTCTCAACCCAAAAAAAGCTGCATATTCCCCTCTTTGCTAAGAAAATTAGCACAGGAGCTTTGGGAAGTACGTCCTGAAAGTGGTGCTTTGATACGGCTCCAAGAAAGACATGTGTGGCCTCTTGTGCATCCTTGTGGGCAGGTGGGAGCTTGTAGGAATATTTTCTGTACCTTTTCACTCTCAAGGTTTTTATTTCAAAGTCAGAAGTAACTCCAAATACTGCTTGCAGTGCAGAAATTATTGAAGGGGTGGCAGGGTGTGATGTGGCTGTTGGTGCTTTTTTAACTTCATTCACGTGTTTTTGAGGGCTCCTGTTCTTAGCAAAAAGGATCTTTTGCTGAGTGTTTCCAGAGAAATCCCATGGCTTTTCTATTTCTTTATTTATTTATAGCTTTTCCTCATTTAAAAGGACAGCAAAGGAATGTTGGGATTGCCTGAGGGAAGCTCTTGCTAAGAAGCTTTCCAAGAATCGAGGAAGATTTCAGTCTTTTCACGTTGCCCTGCAGAGACATCTGCCCGCCCTTCCCTCATCCCTCCTTTTGGTCAGGTTTGCCACTGGGTTTTCATCTGGATCAGAGGCAGAGGAAGCTGTGAGAGATTTTTTGGGGGGAGGGAAAGGGCAAAACAAGGTTAGTGGCACAAGGGCTGGTGGTGGAGAGGCTGCTGTGCTGGCACTGCCCACGCTGGGCTGCTGGGATAGTTTTGAGGCAGTTTAGGCTCTCCTGAAATATTAATCAACAGGCAGGCTTTATTGGCTTGTGTTGTGGGGATTCTTTGAGCAGAGAGGCCCAAAGGATGGAGAGGGTGAAGTGAATCTAACTGGCCCCAGTTAAAAGTGTTGACTCTGAGGTCTGATTTAGCTGCCTTGCTGCAATTGCCCGTGGCAGGAAACTGAGTTGATTTAGGAGAGGGTTTCCAGACTTAAAATTCAGAGGTGGGATGAATCAGATTGCTGGACACTGAGGCAGGCTCTGGCTGTGGTTGTTTCCATAAAGGCTGTGAAACTGCTCCAGTTTTCATGTGTGACTTCCCAATGAGGGATAGTTGGGTTCACCTGGCTCCTGTTGTCTCTCGTTAATGTAGTTTTGCTAATATTTAGTTTTTAGTGGTCATTCCTGGCTTTGAAGAAGTAAATTTTTCTGTTTGAAGATTTTGAGCAAGGCTTTTATTGGAAGCTGTCTGCTGTTCTGTGCCTTGGAGGGCACAGACCCGGCCAAGAATGGCCACCAACCCCTGAGGTTTCACCCCATCCCTGGAAGTGTCCAAGGCCAGGTTGGGACAGGGCTTGGAGCAACCTGGGCTAGTGGAAGGTGTCCCTGCCCATGGCAGTGGTGGAATGAGATGAACTTAAAGGTCCCTTCCAGCCCAAACCATCCTGGGATTCGTGGAGAACCAAAATACAGCGTACATCTCATTCTTAGCACTGGAACTGAGAGAGAAGAAGGTTCCCCCTAGGTGGAGCTGAGTTACTAAACTGAGGTTTTAAAATAGCCAAGGATCTTGCTGGAGCTTGTGCTTTTTAGTGTAGTGATGTGGAAGTGGAACTGAGAAACTCTGGTGGTGGAAATGAAAAAAAAAACCAACACAAAACTATGAAGACAGTGTTGGGGAAAAGCAAACTCTGCAAGGAAAATGCAGTTTAAATGATCTTGGTGCCTGCTTTAAATAGACACGAGTGACACCGTGGGTGTGTGGTGCTTTTGATCACTGGTGCAGAAGTTAAATGAGCAGCACATGCAAGCTGTGATTAATTATTGACAGAAGTCACTCCTCTCAATATGTACAGTCTGTAGTGAGACGTGAAGGTTGAGTTCCCTTGAATTCCGGAGTCGGGCAGTAATGCAAACAGTCAACTTCATACATGTGGTTCTGTTTATTATGCAAATCTCTTCCAGTGTGTTTAAATCCACATGTGGTAGCTGGGTGGGTTTGGTGCTTCAGCAGGGGTTTTTTGTGCACTTCACGACTGGGGCTTTGCCTGCTCCAGTGTTTGGGTCGTGGTGCAGCTCCAAGTTAATTTCCTTTATTTAGGAAGAAAAGGCAAATCCCTGGGCTTGTTTGTGATGCTCTGTCTATAAATGTTTGACCTCTTCACCTGAACTTCCGTGGATCTTGGGATTAATTTGGAATAAATCACTCCTTCCTGAGGAATTCCTCTGAGAACTGACTTGGTCAGTGGGTAGTTCAGTGTCCATCCCAATGATGTCCAGCCCACCTCGCTGTGTTTCATTGCCTCTCCTCCCTGAGCTGTGCTTTGGGAATGTACACATCTTCCAAAATAATACCTGAAGTTTTATTTTAAAGTGTCAGGAATATCTCCTGCTATTCTTGTTACCCTTGTGCACCTGCCCTTTGGCTGGGGAGACGTTTCTGCACTTCTCCAGGCTGGTGGCAGCGATCTGCTCCTCGTCTATTCTGGATTTTCTGCGGTGATAAAATCCAGTGCTGCTTTTTTATCGAAGCCTGTTGACAACGAATAGAGAGCTCCCCGTTTTGTTCCACACACGTAAACCTCCACAAGTCAGGCATAGTAGTTGCCCTGAGACTGATGGTTTTCCCTGAATCCTGAGAATCTACAGAGGAGATGATGGAATGGGGTATTTCAGGTCACGGAGCAGGAGCCAAATGACCCCCAGTGCCTTGCCTTGCACCTGGGATGCCAGAGGTTAACCTGAGCCTTCAGAGCATTTTAATCTGAACCTTTGGTTTTCCCTTCTCCTGCCAGTGGGTGTGTGGGAGGCAGCTCCAATCTGGAATCCACCAAAACGCTGGTTATTTTCCCCGTGTTTTCATAAAAACACCGAGCGTCGATTCACAGCTGAAATACAAAGCCCTGTGTTAAATAAGACTGGGGAAGGCTTCCAAATTCCTGGCTGATGGGTCTTTTTGTAATATTGAAGCAAAAGTAATGTATTTATTAATAGAGAGAGACTGGAAAACACAGATTTGCTTTGAGGTTGCTTTCAGTTGGTCGCTGGGAAAGCTGGGACGGTCTCTCGAGTTAGTGAGAGTGGGGAGTTGCCTCCAGATTCTTTATTCTCCACATCACAAGATGAAGTGCAAGAGCCTTTTCCCTTAGCTGGAGGGGTAGCAGTGGCTTGCAGAACCTTTGCTCCCCTGTGGACAACGTGGAAGTGGAACTGAGGCGTAGCTTTCCTCCTGTTAACTCCCTGTGGCATTAGGAATTGCCTGGAATGCCAGGACACTCTGTGCTGTTTAATTCCTGTACAGTTGGGGCTGTTCTGCTCGGTAGGAGCATCCTGTGTGCGTAGCACAGACACTCAGCTGGTTTGCCTGGGTCTTGGGGGGGGCTGTGATCAATATTCAGGTTGGATTTGTATCAGAAACACCACACTCTGTGTGCTTGCAGCTGAGCAGACCCTTGTGGAAGGGACAAAATGATGTTTGGAGCTAGAGAAGTAGAGCCTTATTTCTGTCCTTTATTGCCAGTGAGGCTGGACCTGGGTGCAGCCCCAAGGAATCGATTTCTGTGAGGAGCAGTAATAAACTTAATTCACCATTCTTTGAGAAATCAGCCCCTGCCCCCAGTAGTTTTGATTGAACTTTAAAGTAAATGGCTCTGTGGTTGATTTCTGCCTGGGCTGTACTACAGAAAAATAGCCTGGTTTATGACTGAAGAGGTGTTTTCCCCTCCCTGGGCAGGGATGTTCCCAGCGACTCCGGTGGCTGCAGTTGTTGACATCGGGTGTGATGACGTTGCAGTAGAAAAATAACACGTTTTAGAACCAGCAAATTTTCTCATTTACCTGTGGGGAGGAATCACTGCTGCTGGTGGCAGCTGCACTCGTGGATGTTCAGTGTGACAACGAGTCCAAGGCTTTTCCTGCAGAGAAGGAATCTCTCAAGGTGGACGGGGAATGGTTTGACCGTGGATACACTGGAAGAGTCCTTGCAGAACCCTGAAGGCCTGGAGGTGGTTTAGGCTTGCTAATGCCAGGGCAGATGAGACAATTGGACTCCCTACTGAGGGCAGATCTGTGTGGAACGGGCACTTGTGGGATTCTGGATTTTTTTTGGTATGTTTTATCCAAACCCCTGTGTTTTTTTTTTTTTATCAAGTTGGACTATCAGTCTCCTGAGATCAGGGTGGGTTTTGGTCAGCCAGAGCCCTGGCATGAAATTGTGTGCAGCAGACCATTAAATGTCATTATCCTGACATTGGGAATGTTCTCCTCTTTCACAGATGCCTTTGTAAATAGCCAGGAATGGACACTGAGCCGATCCGTGCCGGAGCTGAAAGTGGTGAGTTTCTGTTTACTTCTGACTTGGAAAACATCCTGAAAATGTTACACACAAGTGTGAATCTTCCACACGTGATTAAATCTACTTTTGGGGGGAAAAAAAACCCAAAACATAGAAAGGAATTTTAATCAGTAAAGCATTTTTCTTCTGCACAAATATGATAGAATCCCAGGATGCTTTGGGTTGGAAGGGACCTTAAAGCCCATCCCATTCCACCTCCTGCCGTGGGCAGGGACACCTTCCACCAGCCCAGGTTGCTCCAAGCCCCGTCCAACCTGACCTTGGACACTTCCAGGGAGGGGACTGTCTTTATGTATCTTCAGTTTTTACAACCATACTCCAAAGATCTCTCTGTATTTTATTGCTGTTGCAATAAAGCAGCTTCCAAGGGAGGTCTGACACGTCTGTAAGAAGGGGGTGGAAGTTTATAGCTGATATATAAAGGTCCTTCTATCTCACCATAATAATTTTTCATCATTTTTTCAAGGGCCAAATGTCTTTTTTTTTTCCTCCCCCTCTCTTAAAAGACTTTACCTGAACTGATACTGAATTAAAAAAAAAATGTATTTTGAAGGTTCATTTAGTGAATCAAAACCTAGATTTTGCTGTAACAGTGAGCAGTGATGTAATAGCTGCTTACAATAACTTCCCTTGGCTGAGCTGTTTTCCCTGTAGGTGAAAGAAAAGGCAAAAATAACAGAGGCAGGTATGGGGAGTTTCCCACATTTGCCCTTTTAAGAGGAGTGGAGGCTGAGGTGAGACCTCCTGGTAGTGGGAATTAAACCAGCAGCTCAAAGTTACTGAGACCCCATCACTGGGGTGAAATTTTGAAGACAAACACATCCCTAAGTACCTCACAGAAGTAAAACTCTAAGGAACTTGGAACACAGATGAGTCCCAGGCACGAAGTGATGGTCTCAGGGGATGTTTTTCTCCTGTGACAGCCTGGCTGCACCGTGTGAGTGCTTGTCCTGGGTATCTTGCCCCCATGGTGTCTGAACCAGGGGTAGGAAAACAAATTTCAGCTGCAGAGAACCGATTAGCAAGCGGTCAGCGTGCCCTGGGTGGCTGTCCAGGGGTGGTAGCAGAGCTCTGACCGTTACCAAAGGGAATAATTGGATTAGAGCGCTGCATGTTGTGGATTCCAGCAGCACCAGCTGTGCCTGTGAGCTTGTGCTCCAGCAGGGAGGGTGCATTGGGAACCCCAGCTGGGATGTGCTCTGCCCTTGCTGCCCGTCTGCCCCTGGGGAGCAGTCGTGGCTGTGTTTCCATCTCTGGGTCGTTCCCTTCCCTCCAGCCTCGTCCTCTCGGAGCTCAGGGATGGCTGAGGGTGGAAAGGGCCATGGGAAAGCCAAGCCTGCAGGTGTGGGGATCAGTCCTGGTGGGGCAGGGTTGGGAGGGAGCCCCAGCTTTATCCTGTGGAGCAGGATGTGGAGAATAGCTCCCTGGGAGAGGTTGTCCTCTCTGCAGAGAGGCCCTTAAGTTGAGGGGTTGGCTCATTTTTATTTTTGATTTATTTTATGGCGGCTGTCGTTGTTTTCTCCTGGGCCTGCA
>VXAW01012412.1:212091-247352 GCA_013399735.1 Tyrannus savana | reverse complement strand
GAGTCCAAGGCTTTTCCTGCAGAGAAGGAATCTCTCAAGGTGGACGGGGAATGGTTTGACCGTGGATACACTGGAAGAGTCCTTGCAGAACCCTGAAGGCCTGGAGGTGGTTTAGGCTTGCTAATGCCAGGGCAGATGAGACAATTGGACTCCCTACTGAGGGCAGATCTGTGTGGAATGGGCACTTGTGGGATTCTGGATTTTTTTTTGGTATGTTTTCTCCAAACCCCTGTTTTTTGGTGGTTTTTTTTTATCAAGTTGGACTGTCAGTCTCCTGAGATCAGGGTGGGTTTTGGTCAGCCAGAGCCCTGGCATGAAATTGTGTGCAGCAGACCATTAAATGTCATTATCCTGACATTGGGAATGTTCTCCTCTTTCACAGATGCCTTTGTAAATAGCCAGGAATGGACACTGAGCCGATCCGTGCCGGAGCTGAAAGTGGTGAGTTTCTGTTTACTTCTGACTTGGAAAACATCCTGAAAATGTTACACACAAGTGTGAATCTTCCACACTTCATTAAATCTACTTTTGGGGGAAATAAAAAAACATAGAAAGGAATTTTAATCAGTAAAGCATTTTTCTTCTGCACAAATATGATAGAATCCCAGGATGCTTTGGGTTGGAAGGGACCTTAAAGCCCATCCCATTCCACCTCCTGCCGTGGGCAGGGACACCTTCCACCAGCCCAGGTTGCTCCAAGCCCCATCCAGCCTGACCTTGGACACTTCCAGGGAGGGGACTGTCTTTATGTATCTTCAGTTTTTACAACCATACTCCAAAGATCTCTCTGTATTTTATTGCTGTTGCAATAAAGCAGCTTCCAAGGGAGGTCTGACACGTCTGTAAGAAGGGGGTGGAAGTTTATAGCTGATATATAAAGGTCCTTCTATCTCACCATAATAACTTTTCATCATTTTTTCAAGGACCAAATGTCTTTTTTTTCCCCCCCTCTCTTAAAAGACTTTACCTGAACTGATACTGAATTAAAAAAAAAATGTATTTTGAAGGTTCATTCAGTGAATCAAAACCTAGATTTTACTGTAACAGTGAGCAGTGATGTAATAGCTGCTTACAATAACTTCCCTTGGCTGAGCTGTTTTCCCTGTAGGTGAAAGAAAAGGCAAAAATAACAGAGGCAGGTATGGGGAGTTTGCCAGATTTGCCCTTTTAAGAGGAGTGGAGGCTGAGGTGAGACCTCCTGGTAGTGGGAATTAAACCAGCAGCTCAAAGTTACTGAGACCCCATCACTGGGGTGAAATTTTGAAGACAAACACATCCCTAAGTACCTCACAGAAGTAAAACTCTAAGGAACTTGGAACACAGATGAGTCCCAGGCACGAAGTGATGGTCTCAGGGGATGTTTTTCTCCTGTGACAGCCTGGCTGCACCGTGTGAGTGCTTGTCCTGGGTATCTTGCCCCCATGGTGTCTGAACCAGGGGTAGGAAAACAAATTTCAGCTGCAGAGAACCGATTAGCAAGCGGTCAGCGTGCCCTGGGTGGCTGTCCAGGGGTGGTAGCAGAGCTCTGACCGTTACCAAAGGGAATAATTGGATTAGAGCGCTGCATGTTGTGGATTCCAGCAGCACCAGCTGTGCCTGTGAGCTTGTGCTCCAGCAGGGAGGGTGCATTGGGAACCCCAGCTGGGATGTGCTCTGCCCTTGCTGCCCGTCTGCCCCTGGGGAGCAGTCGTGGCTGTGTTTCCATCTCTGGGTCGTTCCCTTCCCTCCAGCGTCGTCCTCTCGGAGCTCAGGGATGGCTGAGGGTGGAAAGGGCCATGGGAAAGCCAAACCTGCAGGTGTGGGGATCAGTCCTGGTGGGGCAGGGTTGGGAGGGAGCCCCAGCTTTATCCTCTGGAGCAGGATGTGGAGAATAACTCACTGGGAGAGTTTGTCCTCTCTGCAGAGAGGTCCTTAAGTTGAGGGGTTGGCTGATTTTTATTTTTGATTTATTTTATGGCGGCTGTTGTTGTACACTCTGGGCTCTGCAGAAAATTTTAAAGGGAATAGAAACTGCTCTGGGAGAGCAGGGGAAGCACCCAGGGGCTGCAATAAAGGAAGGGTTGTATTTCAACATGTCTTTGAGGGAAGAACACCAGCCTTGGCCTCCTGTTTTAGCAACACACTCGGGGCTTGGCTTCTTTCCAGTGTTCAGCAGGATTTTCAAGGTCAGGTTGGAGGGGGTTTGGAGCACCCTGGGCTGGTGGAAGGTGTCCCTGCCCATGGCAGGGGGTGGCACTGGGTGGGCTTTGAGGTCCCTTCCAACCCAAACCATCCTGGGATTCTGGGATTGGTTTGTGCTGAGCAAATAATTTCACAGAGTTTCACCCTCTGAGGATTTTGGTGGCTTCTCTGATGGTCAAGTGCCTGGTGAGACCTTTGGGGTTCCTGGATCCCATGAACCCAAATGTAAAATAAGGAAATGTTAAGCGGAATAAATATGAGGGGCCTTTTTTTGGATAAAATCCCTTAATGTCTTGCAAAAAAAAAAAAAATACACAAAGTGCAGTCAGGGCAGCTTTAAAATGCCAAGTGCCATCAGTACATTTAAGCATTTTCCCCAACAGGCTTTAGTAGGATTGTGGGCAAATTGGTTTGGCTTCATTTTCCAGCGTGTCTGGCACATGCAAATAAATGATTCAGTGTTGCACAAGTCATAACTGACAAGAGCACTGAGTTGCAGCTGAATTTTCTCCTTTCTGAACTGGGTTAGGGTGGTATTTTTGTGCCCTGAGATGCTTGTCATAACTTTTTGCATTTCAGACAAATCCATAAATAAATAGAGATGACTGGGGGGGGGAGAGTGTGTATAAAATATGGGAGAGGGGGATATGACTGCTGTGAAAACATGCTGGCATGTTTGTCATACTGTGGGGGATCAGCCTTAAAACAAGCATTAATACAGATGAAGAGAGAAACTGGATTAGAAGTCATTTTTTTTTTTTTTTTTTTTTCTGATGTAAAACTTAACTGCTCCTGGCTTTTTAGGAGCAGTTGATTGGGAGACCTGGAGCTGTGATGCCATGCCCTGCACTGAACAACAGGGTTGAGTTTTAAGGTCTCCTCCAGCCCAACCCAGTCTGGGATCCTGTATGAATTAGTGGTTTCTTCACTGAAATACATGTTCCTTCTCCTGATCTCGGTGCTTTTGGCATCAGCTGGCAGCTTTATAATATCCAAATGCTCTGGTGGCCAGGCATCCTTGTCTTTTTGGGTCCCTGTAAGGAGGAATGTGTCAGAGAAGCTGAAGTGCTGTAAAATGATGTATTCTGATGTGACCTTTGGGATACTTTAAAAAAAAAAAGTTGTGTTCTCAAGTCAGTTGATGTCTTTCAAATATTTGGGGTCTCTCAGTAGAATGAGTTACCCCCATCCATGGCCCAAAGTATGTAGGATGTTCACTCTCACTGGACCCCAAGTTGATGCTTCTCTGTTGTTCCTGGCAGTTAAAACTTTGGCACAAGTAGAATATAAAATGATGTTGATTTCCATACACATGGGACTTGTAAGCAGTTTTTGATATGAAGGGCTGTTTCTTAGGGGTTTAGAATTAAGAAAGTGGAGCAGAGACTGTGTAACTTGTTCCTGCTGCCTCAGTCAGTTTGGCAATCCTGGGCCCATCAGCAGAGTTCATCCTGTCTCCAGGGATCTTATGTTCTGAACCTTTGGTGAGGGTCAAGTAAACATGTGAGAACAGAGTAGGCTTGGTTTGTTTTAAAGGGTGAAGTAAGTTCCCATCTCCTCCCCCAGAAACCCCAGTGTCCTCAGCACTGTGTGCCCTTTTATAGCAGCAGAAAATGCAAATCTCCCTGTCTTCTGGCACGTGAACACCTCCAGCAGGAAAACTCCTGTGGTGTTGGGCTGCTTGCTGTGGCTTCTGCCTGGGTTTGAAAAACAAGTGCCAGTGAACCAGCTCAGCAGAAAACTCCTGTGAGCTTCTGGCTGCTGGTGGTTGTCAGATGTTCCCAGGCAGGTGTTGGGCACGGATGGGTTGGGTTGGGAGCTTCTTGGTAAAGTCAGGGACTTCAACATGTCCTGGTGGGGATGTGAGAGCCTCTTCCAGCACCTAAAGGGGCTCCAAGAGAGCTGGAGAGGGACTGGGACAAGGGATGGAATGGTAAGACAAGAGGGAATAGCTTCTCACTGTCAGAGGGCAGGGTTAGATGGGATAGTGGGAAGGAATTCCTCCCTGTGAGGGTGGTGAAGGCCTGGGCTGGAATCCCCAGAGAAGCTGTGGCTGCCCCTGGATCCCTGGAAGTGTCCAAGGCCAGGTTGGACGGGGCTTGGAGCAACCTGGGCTGGTGGAAGGTGTCCCTGCCCATGGCAGGGGGTGGGATGGGATGATATTTAAAGTCTCTTCCAGCCCAAACCATCCTATGCTGGGTGGACGTGCCAAGATGCGTCTGCCCACAGCCACGTGGATCATGTGGGCTTCGAGGTGAGTCCGTGGGAATCACAGTGTGTGTTCTCCAGTGTGAAAACTTTGTGATGTGTTTGTTTCCCAGTGAAGAGGGGCCAGGCTCCCCCCCTGAAGCCTCTGTGTTCCCTGGTGTCCCCGCTCAGCATCGGTGGGCAGCTGAATCAAGGAGTCCCCGTGTCAGCTTAACTTGGTCTTGGCACAGCTGGGACTGTTCCAGTTGTGTGGGCTTCTTTCCNCGGTGGGCAGCTGAATCAAGGAGTGCTACGGACAGAGCCCGAGTTCCCATATCAGCTTAACTTTGTTTTGGGCTTTCTCCTCAAGGGCTGAGGTGTTATTTCGGGGTTCTCAGGAACCTGCTGCCTTCCCCAGGGATTAATGCACTGGGTTTTTGTTCCCTCTGTGTGTCCAGGGGATCGTGGGTAACCTGGCCAGTGGCAAGTCCGCGCTCGTGCACCGGTACCTGACGGGCACCTACGTCCAGGAGGAGTCCCCCGAAGGTACGTGGCCCTGCACACCTCACACCACTGCTCTGCCCCCACATAAAGACTGCATCTTGATCCATTTTTTTAAATCATGCAGAAATGAATCAGCAGAGAGTCTGATTTGCTGTTTCAGAGTTCGTGGAGATTTCTCCGTTAGTTCTCCAGACTGAGCTCAGTGTGCAGGATGATGTATAATTGTAGCTGTTCCATAACTCCTGAGCATCCTTAAATACTTTGGCCCCCAGGATGTGTCCTTATGGGAAGCTCAGTCCTGGTGGAGAGGAGCTGACTGCTCTCTGTGGGGCTGTTGAAAGCCACAGTCGCTGTAGCAGAGGATTTCTGCAGAACTGGGGTCTGGGGAGAATAAAACAACTTCATGAGCTTAAACTAAAGATATAATTTGTTCATTGTTTAATATATTAAGTGTTTAGTCTTGATTTCTTTTTAATGTTCTGACAGCATAGCAAATGAATTTGTACATTGTAGTGTTTAACATAAACCCAAAAATATCACAGCACAGCACCTTATCGGGGTGTATCTTACAGTAAATACTTTTTTGATTATTTTTCTTTATCTGTTCTCCTTATGAACTTTTAAATCCAACTCTGAGACACTGAATTTCTGGTTCCTTCTTTTCCTTACTGGCTGTTCCATTCTTTGCAGATATGGATGCAGGTAACTATACATTGTCTCCATGGCAGCTCTCCTTTGGAAGGGACAGACGGCGGTTTCTGTGCTAGAGCATTTCCCCCTTGTTTTGTGTACCATTTTGAGTTGTTTCCTTTTGATTTCAAGTCTTTAGTACATCTCACTGTTTTTTGTCTCTTGCTGTAGTTGTCTCCTCAGCAGTAGTTTGTAGCTTCATGCATCTCTGATAACATTTGTTCCTAATTAACTCTTACCAAAGGAAGCTGCTCAGCTCCACAGTTGACATTTTAACAGCCTGGAATTGTAGTTGAAGTGGGAGGAGAGGGGAAGGGAGGGATGGACAAGGCTTTTTTTTTTGTGTGGAATTGCAGCAACAGCGAAGGTTTCAGTTTCTAACTTTGCCTTAAATGCTTTTGCTGCTTTGTAGCTAGAACTGATAACGATAATTGATAATGATTGGTAATAATAACAATAAAGCTACATGTAGATCCTGTTTCTGGATGCTGACAGTGGGAAATGGTGATGTGAGGGGCAGATCCACCGATTCACAGCAACCCTTCAGCAAAAATCAGTATCCCAACATCTCTTCACGAGCAGAAAATATTTTGGGGGCTGTTTTCTCCTTGCAAGACTCTGACCTATTGGCTGTTCCCAGGGCTGGCAACCCTCTCCTCCTTGAAGGATGGATATTTGAGGTGGTATTCCTCGGGAGCGTTGCCATCTGTCCTCTTTGTCTCGAAGGATTTTTATTTACAGTGATGTCCCCACTGTTTTTCCTGGAAGGATTAGATGACAAAAGCAGTGTCAAATCATTTCTTTGCCACCTTAAGTGCAGCTGACAAGCCTCGCTAATGACACTGCTGCATTTCATTAGGAGGAAAACTGGAATAATTAAGGGCTTTAATTCGCCTTGTTCGAGGGAGAAGGTGAAGATTTCTAATCAGGTTAATGTTGAAGGAGATTCAACCCATAGAAACCATCCTTAGTAAATACCTGTAGGGGTGATTTGGTAGATTTTGTCATCCAAGCACAGTCCCACACAGCGTGCCAAGTGTCACCCTTTACATCGGAGACCCCTCATTTCTGAGGGATGGTAAAGGTGCTGGGTTGTTCAGCTGATGAAGAAGGGGATGGATATGGGATTATTGAGGTGTCAGCTGCTTGATTTGGAAAACTAACCCCAAGTTCCCTGACTGTGAGTGGCGTCCCAACAGCTCCATTTGTCAGGGGTGATGCAGGGAGTACCCAGTGGGTAAAGGGATGGGTCTTGCTCCGAGAGGAGGACTCACCTTAGGGGGTAAAGGAGTTTTCTCTCCCTGTCTGGCCTAACTTTTATTTCTGATCACAACTTTTTAGCCCCAGGTGTGTTTGAAACATGAAAACCTTTGTTTTCTCAAAGTTTTTTAAGGGTTTGTTAGGAGGAAAGCTTGCTTTTAGACTCTTCCTCTGCATACTTGGCATGCACATGGCTGTGCTGCTGTGTGACACGTTTAAACTCAGATGGATTTGGATGTAAGGAAAGAAGTGATGTGTTAACCCTGCAGTGAGTGGGAATCTCAGCAGTCTGGGACTTCCAGGGTTTTTTTGTTGGTTTTTTTTTTTGATGATACAACAAGCAGGTGATGGGAAATAGGGAATCCTGGTGATTTTTGTTTTATATTTTAAGTGCCTTCCAAGTGATTGGAAGACAAACTCCTGCTGCTGGGTGTGTGAGAGGCTGAAACAGCAGGTAAGGTGTGGGAAGCCTGGTGTGTCTTTCTTTTCCCCCAACTAAAACCGAATTCTGCCTGTAGGAGCAAAGTGAAACCGGGGGAAGGTGTTGGGGGGTGTGGAATTTGAGGCTGAGTTCTTTGCAGACCAAGGTGAGCTAAGTTTCACAGGAATAGGGAGTGTCAGGAGATCCTGTTACTTTTTGTTTCCAAAAAGCCACCGAGGTGTGAAACGTGACTTGAAGGCTTTTCCACACCTCTGCTACGTCTGTGAATGTCTTGAGAGCCATATCATGATTATTTCAGTACCTTTTTTCCAGTGAGTATAATAAAATAAAAAAAAAAAAAAGGAAGATAAATTGTCCAAGGTGTCTCAACTGGGATGACGAAAAAGGAGGGGTTTTTTCCCTCTATGTGCTTTGGGGTATATTTAAGATTTTTTTTTTTTTTTTTTTTTTTTTTTTTCATGTGGAGGAAATAGATTCTGTGTTTCCAAAAGCATAAAACCCATCCAGCATCCTGACCTAAAGCAGCAAGTAGCTCTTGCAGTCAGAGATTTCATCTCCTGTGTGTGGAGGAACTTGTAATAAAAATGAAATTTTCCCCCAGTAAGAGCTACAGAATAAAACCTTTAATGGTGTTCTGCAGAAAGCTGTGAGCATTTACTTTCTCTCCAAATCTGACCTAAAAATAATTTTATACTATTGCAGCTTTCACCAAACAACTTTTTTCAGTAGCACAATGAACAGTGTATCCCTTTGAATAGCAGGAATGGTCATAAAATAGCAGGAATGGTCATGGTTATTGTTAAAATGCTAAACCAGTGCCACCTTCAGCCTTCCCTTTGAAGAATGTGATGGAAGCATCACGAGGATAAGTTCCCAGCCTGTAACAAAAACACGTGTTAATGATCTTAGAGGACTTTTCCAACCTAAAGAATTGTGATTCTATGTAGAAATTACATCTTGGGGGATGGATGTCCACGTTTTTCAATTTATTGTCTCTAGTAACTATTTCTGTCCCATTCTTCCCCAGCAGAGGGTAATTATGCAAGGAGGATTGAGGCAGACTGCTTTAAAATTTCAGCTGCTTTCTTTCCTTCCCATCCTCTTAAGAGATTTTGTCTGGTTACAGACTCTTACACAATATCTGAGCAGAAAGTTCAAGCACAATCTATTAACTGGGATGACCTGCCAGGTGGCTTCAGTCAGGTCTGATGCTTCTTCCCTTGCTGGGGTGAATCCAAGAATGGAGCTGCTTCTGGGGAAAAAAAAGAAATGTTAAAAAAAAAAAGACCAGACCAGGTTGGACGGGGCTTGGAGCACCCTGGGATGGTGGAAGGTGTCCCTGCCCGTGGCAGGAGGTGGGATGGGATGGGCTTTAGGGGTCCCTTCCAAGCCAAACCCCCTGAGATTCTTGGACCCCTTCACTTTTTGATGTTTTGGGTTGAATAAAAGGTGGGAGCTGCAGCAGAACTGCACAGTTTTCCCTTCTGTAGCTCTGACTCTCGTTCCCATCTCCCTGTGATTCATGTAATCCTTCCTGCTGGGAACAATTAGGTTCCTAAGGTTGCCAGTCTCTTTACAGGAGCCACTGGCTATTTTTATCTAGTTAATATTTTATTTTTTTTCTTCAAATAAGTAGGAAGGCCATATTTAGTATAAACACCCCAATTTGATCTCTGCTGAATAAAGAGAGGATGTGCCCCAGACTAATCTGTGCTCTCTGTTCTCAGCAAGCAGCTGGCTGAGATGCAAATGAAGAGCAGGGAAATGTGTCCCCCGAGGCTGTGCTTAGGTGCTTGTCTTGGAAACGGTCTTGTTTTTCATCCACGGTTTTTTTTGGGATCCCAGAAGATGACCATCCTACACGTTTACACACTCACATCACGCCTGTTTATGTGCTTGCACAGGGAGATTTTTACAGGAGTGCCAAGTGCACAGGAGTTCAAAAAAGCCACGTTGACCTTAAAGTCACATTTTGAGGTTCTCGAGCCACCAAACACGGGGAAGCTGAATTTTTGCAGGTGGGTTTCAATGTTTACAAAGCTTTTTGTTTACAGATCCTTTCAGTGTTTCCCAAGCTCCTGCAGCACTTGGGGGCAGCTGAAGGGACCTGAGTAGTTTTGCTGTGTGTAAACCCACACGTGTGCAGGGGACAAGGGATGACTTGAGACACGTGTTTCAGAATCACCCATTTCCAGCTCTTTGTCTTGCCTTCTTTCAGAGCAGCGTTGGCTGATTATTTTTATTTGGCATTTCACGCTGACACCCAGCTAGGAAACAGCACTTGTCTCTTTTTGATCCTTTTTAAAGTGCTGCTGCAGTGGGCTCTCCTGGGCTTTTGGAGCCTTTCAGGCTTAGCATAAAAGACACAAAATGTTTATGTATTCTGCCCCCTCCCCTCTGGAGCCCTTCCCTCTCCTCCTCCTGGGACTGCCTGTGTGGGTTGGAGAAACCCTTTGAAAACCTCTCTGTTCCAGCCGTCGAGTTGGCGACTGTTTCAAGTGCCACACAAATAAGGAACTCTGGTAATTAAAGGAAGAACTCGAGAATTTGCTCTTTTCCCGGGGAGAAGGTGCTGAAGAAGCATTTTCTTACTAGGGGCTTCCCTTTTTTCAGCTCTTTAAGGTGATGCCTTTTAACGTGTTGCACCTTGAATACTCCAAGGTTTGGATGAATGATGTTTGTAGGATTTGTGCCCTTCTCCCAAAAGACTCCTTGGAATGTTGTGTCCTGGGTTTCAATTGTACTGCAGGGTTATAGCTGCTCTTGATAGCAATGGAAGTGGCTTCTCCCAAGTAACAAGCGATAGGAGAGGGGAAACGTCCTCAACCTGTGCCAGGGAAGGTTAAATTGGATATCAGGGGAAATTCCTTCACCAAAAGTGTTGTCAAGCATTGGAGCTGTGATTCTGTCAACAGGCTGCCCAGGGCAGGGGTGGAGTCACCATCCCTGGAAGTGTTCCAGAAACATGGATGTGGCACTTGGGGACGTGGTTTAGTGGTGGCTTTGGCAGTGCTGGGTCAGGTGTTGATCTTAGAGGGCTTTTCCAGCCTTACTGACCCTGTGATTCCGAGATTCCAGCTCTCCAGTGCTCCCTGCTTTCTGCTGCTGAGTCAGCAGCCAGTTTGGAGTGGCTGCTGCTGGAAGAAGGACCTGCCTCCCACTTTATTTCTCAAATATCACTCCTGGGTGTAGTTCTGAACGTAGCCCATTATCCCACTCCTGATCCCAAAGCCCAAATCTTAACGTGTTCTTCTTGTTCAGCTTGTGTTTGGTTTCTTATTGTCCTTTTTTTTCTGCCTTCCTTTGAATCTGTTGTTGTTTTGGGAAGTTGTATCAGAAGGCAGGGCATGGGAAGGGAGCTCATTTTCTTCACAGCGTGATGAATTCTCAGCAGTCTCGTTGATTTGCACAGGGTGTCACTGTGCTAGTACCCATTTTAGGGAGGACAGATTATAGGAGAATCACAGCCAAGGCCGGTTCTAACTTCAGGGTTCCTATTTGTGATGTAAAACTGTAATGAAAGGACGGTATTACAGAAGCTGGCTATAAACTATGTATAAAAAGAAAAGGGATATTTAAAAAAAGAGAGGTAAGAAAGGGCTTGAAACCTGTGGTTCAGTGCTTTTAGGAGTTAAGTTTTTGGCTTATCTTGGTTATTTATTGTTTGGCACATTATTGTTTAGGGTTTGTTAGTAATTAGGTTAAAATCTTTGAAATTGTGTTGGAAGGCTGTGAGGTCAAACAGAAACTTTGAGCAGCTGAATTACGTGTCAGATTAAAAAGGTGTAGGGTGGGTTTGCCTGGAAGATGAAATGTGTGATAAGGCAACTTTTGAAGAACTGCAGCAAAAAAGAGCACGGGGCTGGCTTTGTGAGGAGCTCTGTTTGGAAAGTGGTGGTTTGGGGCATCAAGCTTTTCAAAACTTGAAAAGGCCTGTGATGGAAACAAGCAGGAGTGTGCTAAGGTGGTGTCACATCCTGCCCGGAGAAGCTGGCTCTGGGTCTTTTGTTTGTCCTCCAGCTGGCTTGATAAAAATAAGCTTTTAAAATTAGGCTTGTAGTGTGTGTGCAGTCAGTGGGTGTGATGGGTAAGCAACGCTCTGCACCTGCTGTCAGTAAAAACACCCTTATTTTTCTCACTGGGTATTTTCTAGGCAGACCTTTCTGGTCCTTATCTTCCATGTGGTGCCTTCAGGCCGAGGTTGGGATGGTGGCACGGGCTAGGACAAGAATTCCCAGCTGCTTCTCTGCAGTGCCAGAGGGTTTTTCCATCCTGCCCCGTCCCTCTGCAGGGAGTTGGTCCCTCCGTTTGGCCCCGTGACGCCGCTTTTGTTTTTCCCCCCTCTGTTTTTCCAGCTCGTTACGGTCACGTTGAAGCACAATCCAATTTTCTAAGGTAATTGCAGTCCCTCCTGCTTCATTATCCAGAAATTAAGTAGCCTGTGTTGCTTCCATCTTCCAGGCTATTAATAAGCTGCGTGTGTGAGGGGTGAAGCTCCCGCAGAAACTTGCTTTGGTATCATCCCTCTTTTTTTTCCAGAGGAGTCACTGGATGAGGACAGTGTGGGTTTTTTTTCCTTTATGTCTGCACTCACAGGACAGTGGTTTTATTCTAATTGGCTTAGCACAGTCTGCACTGGCTGCAGGAAGCTTTGTAGTGAAAGTAGAACGTGCTCTGCTCTGCTCCCGTCTCCATGGAGTGAAGGAGACGTGATTGCTCCGAGCCTGGCTCTGGTGTTTTCTCATTTATCCTGGGGGTTAATTGGTTGTTTCCTCTCCCTCTGTTCGAGATGTAATGCTGGATCTGATCTGGGCCTGTTTACCATGGAATCACAGACTGGGTTGGGAGGGACCTCACAGCCTGTCTTGTTCCACCCCTTGCCATGGGCAGGGACACCTCCTACCATCCCAGGTTACTCCCAGCCCCATCCAGCCTGCCCTTGGATGGCCAGAGGATGAAGTTTACTCTACTTTTGGCTTCTCCTTTTGCCAAGTTCTTCTGTCAGGCAGAGGCTCTGCTGGGGAATTATTCCCTCCCTGCACCCAAATCCATCTTCACTGCATTTGTGTGTAATAGCAGGGGGTTGGCTGCCATAAATGCTCTCCCCATACTGGCCTGTGAAACACCATGGGGGTTTTTTGGGTTTTCTGTTTCCTTAGATGCTTGCAGCTGTTTAAGGTTAATGGGAGGCACTGCTGGTGTTGAGCCAAGAGTGGGTGGCAGCAGGATGTCACTCTGTCCCTTGTTTCCTGAAGTCACAGTGCCAGTCATGTGGCTGCCACTGCTCTACCAGTTACATCCTCTGCTGCTTGGAACTGAGACCACAGACCTCTGAAAAATGGCATTCAGCCTAACTGCCTCTATTTGTCCTCAGCATGGAACCTCCCACCTCTCCATTTTCCATCTAACCCCTATTAAATGGCATTAAATTTGGCCTTTGATTCTGTCCAGAATTTGGACTTGATGATCTTTGTGGGTCCCTTCCAACTCTGTGATTCTGTGCAACTTGAGTACCTAGTTTTATTTATTAATTTATTTTAAGTATAAGCTGTTTTCCCAAATCCTTAAAAGCTTAAAATTCAGTTGGTCTCCTTTGAAATCACCACCAGGTTTTGGGGACCCTCTGGAGGGGGGGGCTCTGAAAATACATCAGTGGTTACATCTCAGAATTAAGTTGGTAAATGTCATTGCAGCTGCTTCTGAAATTCCAGCAGTGAGCCCTCTTTCCACAGGATTGCAGGGTCACCTGTCAGTGCTTCCTTGCCAGTTTTTATGTCAAGAGAAGGTGTTATCTGTGGGATGTAATATTGCATCACACGTGGTGCCTGTGAGGGTACCTTGCTTTAATTGGGTATGGCCTCGTCCTTCCAGGAGACCTGTCCATGTGTCTCCTAAACTATGTCCTAAACAAGCTGGCAGAAGCAGATGGTGGGGTTTAAAGGGCTTGATTTAGGTTGCTTTTGCTGTTTTGAGGGTTTTTTTTTTAACTCTTGGGAACCTGGTGCAGAGATCTGCTTGCAGGTCACGTGAGAGTGGTGGTTCCCCAGTCTTTGCACTTCTGTGGTTAAACACTTGACCCAGCTCAACCACGTGTAAATTTAGTTCTAATCCTTCTTGTAGTAATGTGCTTTCTGGGGAAATGCTGAGGAAAACATTTTTGGAGTAGTTCATTTGAATAAAAATCTCGGGAGTAGCAAACCAGAAGGGCAACATTTTTGAACAGAGATTTTCTTCCCGTGTTTCCCTGACGAGGAGCCGGGTTCTTGGCACTCCTCCCCATCTTCTGGGGAAGAAAAAGGCAGAGAGAGAGTGTGCATGTGTAAGACAACTGGCTGCTGCTGCTGTCAGAGTGCAGGTGTCACTGGGAATGTGAAATCCAGGCTCTCAGAGCTGCTGCTCGGTTCCACCTCCTGCCTCGCCCTGCCAGGGTGGGCATTCAGCTGCTGCCTGGGTTTGTGTGTGGCCAGCCCCCTGAATTTATCTGTCTCCTATGGCCAAACAGCTTCATCCCCCGTGGCAGTGTGCTTGGCTGAGGAGCCTGGTGAGTGCAGTGGGGCCTGGGGACACGGGGTGAGGATCAGCAATTGCGCAGTGGAGCGGCTCCCGGCCGGGCTGTCAGAGCTGGATTAAAGCCTCCAACCTTGGAATTCCCCGTGTAACAGCCAGCTTGTGTGACACACAGCACCTCTGATTGCAGGTGTGTGCCGTGTTTGCAGTTAATATCAGTTCCTCCTGGACAATTCTTGCACCAGCGCCGGTTCTGAGCGCTAACCTGGAGAGCGCCGTGCGTGAAAATGAGATTTGTGCTGGGGCTTTAGGCTTTTGGCAATGTTAAATTGCTGATGCACAGAATTTATTCAGCTTTATGTTGATCAAAGCAGTATATTTATGTGGAGTGTTTTTATGGCAGGAATCCGGGCAGATGCCCCTGAGAGAGCGAGGTGGGTTTGTGGTGTTCTCACAAGTCCCACTCTCTGTGCCCGGTGGGTTTGGGCACAGGGGCGATGTTTGCCACCTGCTGCAAGATTTGGTGCGTGTTAGTGTGAATGGGTGATGTTCTAGCCCTGGAAAAGTGGGAATAACGTGCTTTCCCCTGCCTGTGGTGCCTGTCTCCGTGTGACCTCCCAGGTACATCTGGGAGCTGGGCAAAATTCCCTCATTAAAAAGCTGTGTGTGTGTAACAGCACTGATGGGGCTGGAGCAGGGCGAGTGCATCCCGTGGGAACAGTGCTGTGGGTTTGGAGCTCCTCCTCTAAATCGAGAAGGTCATTTCTTTGTTCTCAGTGTCGGTGGTTCAGGCAGTAATTCGTGGCTCCATCACATCCACGGATGTTTAGGAAAACACAGGGGTGTCTTGTGGCTGTGGGAGACATCCTGGTGTATTTACAGCCTGTTGTAATTCAATATTTGAACTGGCTGATCTCTCTAATTCATCTTTCCCTCCGGTGCTTTACAAATTCTGAACTTGTAAGTTCTTAAAAAATAATGACTGTGGTGCTGTCCTACCTGAACCATCCCAAAATCACTGCCCTGGCCCTGCTTTGGTTTCCCCAAACCAGTGATGGGTCTCATCAAGGCTCAGTTCAAAGGCAGAATCAGTTTATTGTTTGCCTTAATCCTGCAGTCACAGATATCTGCAGGGTACAGCCTTGCTCTGTGTGTTCTTCACTGTTCATGCCTTTGTTTGTGTAAATTCTTGATACTGAGAGAGGTTCTCTCAATCTCTGTCCTGTGCAGCTCCTAATTTTGTGCTGTGCTCGTGATAAGGGGTCCATAATCCTGTAGACACAGAAGTTGCCAGGGATGCATCCTGCTGTGAGCTGAGATTTGCATAAAATGGTTCTTGTTTGAGGGGTGAGCACGAGTTTGCTGTTACGTTTCCGGGTCTTTGGATTTGATTTGAAATATTTAGTCCAGAACGGAACTGCAGGTCATTCTTTTAAAGAGTTTGGTGTGGGGGGTATTAAATTTAAACTATTTATCGTGAAATACCTAAAACCCAAACAGAAATGGAGGATGTGTGAGGATGTGACTTATCCCAGCTAATGAGCGTATCCAGCTTTTAAGGATGAAGGAGCCGCTTGAGTTAGATGAGAACTGACTGTGTGACAGTCCTGGTGAAGTGGGACAGCATGTCAAGATCTGAATTTAATCCTGGAAATAACAATGTGTTATGGTTGTGCTGAGCTGCACACACAGTGCTTTTGGGGAGGGCATGGGCCAGGTCCACGAGCCTGGGGGTTTAGTGTGGATTCCTGTAGGGAAAGAGCTGTTGGATAACTTCAGACTGTATCTTTTAGACATAGTACCCTTCTCCAAGTTGCTCTCACCACCCCAATCAGTAGTGACCAAGAAAAATAAATCTCAGTGCTCACATTTGATCAGGGCTTATACCCTTGAATATTTTTATTTTTCAATTCTCTGCCCCAGTGTTTTTATTTCACCTTGTCTGCACCTTCTCTGAAGATAAGAGTGAGACTTGCAAGGCGTCCTGCTGACCAGGGGAATAAGGAGTTGGCTCTGAAACTCGTGCAGTTCGTGGTATTTCATAATTAATCTGGGTGAACTTTCAGTGTTTAAAAAAAAAAAGGAAATAGGAAATGGCAATTAGGCAGAACTTTCCAATCACATCTATTTTGCACTGCCATTGTTACTTACAGCTTTTCAAGAGCCTCCCTGGAGGGCTCTATATTAAGTAATTCATCTTGTTTAACACTTCAGTGTGAAGCACGTGCAGTTAATTGACAACATATAGAAATAATGATCTGATTAATAGAAATCCAGTTCCTGAGAGCCCAGACTAGTTTTTTCCTTTACAAGCTTTACGGCTGATTGTTCTTTTCGAGTTCGCTAATTATATATATATATATGTATTCATCTGCCACTGGATCTGTGAAGGCAAAATTGAAATCCAGTTTGTGAGTGAAATGAAAATCTATATGTAGCTCTCCTGCTCATTCTGTGCCATTAAACAGCCAGAAATGTGATAGCCCTGACTCTGTTGCATGTTTAGTAGGGCTAACAGAGTAATAATGATAGGGTAGGTTTATGAAGAAAAGGTTTGTAAAAAACCCCAACCCCCCAAAAAAAACCAAACAAAAAAACCCACAAACCAGCAGAAAACCACAGCCACCCCCCCCATCCTTACACCTTTTATTAAACACAAAGCGTGTTCAAACGTGCTTAAATATTGCACAGAGCTGAACTGTGAAGTGATCTTGGTTTGAGGGCTGCTGTCGTGGTGGGGCTGGGGAATGGCAGGGTTTAAGCCAGTGTGATGTGTTCTCCCCTGAGGCAGCAATTTTTGTGCAAATGGTTGTGTTTGGAGGCGCAGCATTGCCCTGTGTTTGCTGGCTTGCTGACCTACCACGTGTTTAAAGGTGGTGTTTTGGCAGTGTGACGAGTTTTAAGGTGTGTGGCTGGGAATTAGGGTTCAAATTAGAAATAATTCCGGTTAAAAAAAATTGGGGATGAAGGGGGAAGTTTAGGGTGTGCTGATGGAAGTGTTTTATCTTGGCGTGGTGGAGATGAGAGTGGGTTTGCTCCCAGCAGAGGAGCCTCAGTGCCTCCCTGGTACTCAGGCCACGTTTGCTAATCCTGGCTCAGGCTCGGTCACACCAGCAGCCCTAAATGGGATTTGTCATTGGGAAGGGAGACAGCAGAGTGCCCAAAATAGGCTTTTAGCCCCCAAGGAGGCGATGCCAAGCCTGGGGTCAGGCCTGGAGTCCCCCTGAGCCAGGGGAGAGGGGAGGAGCAGGTGCTTGGGCTTTGGGGTCGGTGCCTCTCTGGTGCTCAGAGCACCCGACCTTCTGCATCTCCCTGGGACAGCGGGGTCAGGGGTGGGATGTGCCCGAAGGCTGCATCTCCACTCTGGATCTGGCTGTCCAGAGCAGGTCTGGGATCCCCCCTGAGCCAGCAGCACAATGTTCTCCCTTAGTTTAGCACATCTCTGCAGAGGTACCACCATCGTAGCTTTCTTGTCTAACATGTGTCTGGTATTTTCCCCCCTAACTGTGGTGTTTGAATATTAGAACTCTCATTTCCATAACATCCCATGTGTGCTCTTAAGAACTGGGCTTCCCTTGAGGAAATGCTGATCCACACATTTTGGTCATAACAGGCAACACTGTTTGTATACAACTGTCCCATGTTTGCCTTTCTCAGAGATACTTTTCTCACTATTATATAAAACAAAGGAGACACACTCGGTGTTCCAGCTGTACCTATGGCAACCAGGGACACCTGATGTGGGAGTTGTTGTCTGTAAAGTAGTTTGTAAAGGCTTTTCTCCACATTATCCTTATTACTTATATAGAGATTTTTATATATAAAAAAGACATGTCTGTGTATACATAAATAAGGCAAGTACCTGCCTTACCTTTCCTAAGTAATTCCTGTGTGTGTGCACGTAAACTCAGCTTACACTGCAGCACTTGGTTAATTGCAAAAGATCTTAAGGAGCCCGTTTTTCCCCAAGCGAAGCCTTTTTCTGTGCTGTGTGTCGTGCCTTTGCTGTCTCTCTAACTGAGCTGCTTTGTGTGACAGGTGGGAGATTCAAGAAGGAGATAGTAGTTGATGGACAAAGCTACCTGCTGCTGATTAGAGATGAAGGAGGCCCTCCCGAGGCTCAGGTGAGCATCTCTGAGAGCCCTGGCAGCCCAAAGCCCCGCTTTGCCTGCTCTCACAAACCTCCCTTCAAAAGAACTGGCTTGGCTTTGTTCTGCCCTGGCTCCCCTCTCATCCTTCTGCTGGGAAAATTCCTGCATTCCATCATCAGGTGAAGAAGATTTTGTTCAGGAAATGTTTGGGATTTCAATTACGACACATTAAAGAGTCTGGGTAGAAAATATTTGGTATTACTAACTAAAACTGTGTAAGTGAGGATATACAGTTAATGTCTCTTGAAAGCCCAATCAATTTGCTTCCCCTGGTGACAATATTGCACGTCACAGTCAAGTTCTCTTCTGATTTTAGAGCTCTAAACTGTTAAAATACGAAGCAGACATGCACACAGTGACACACACACTCGTGTCCAAGCCTTTGCATTCCCTGCTGCTTCCACATTTTGCTGTTTAAGACTCAACTTGGCAGGTTCCACTTCAGCACCACTGAGTTCGTGGACTTCTGACTGGGAATTCTGTGTGTGCTGTGTTACGCCCTTCTCTCACAGCAGGTGACACCTCAGGATTTAATAGAATTACAGAAAGGTTTGGGTTGGAAGGGACCTTAAATCTCCTCCTCCTCGTCCTCACCTGGGCACCTGCAGAGTTTCCCGAGTGTGTTGGCTGCTGCTGTCCTTGCTTTGCTGGGCTGTTCAGGGATGGATCAGCTTCCAAACAAGCAATAATTGAGCACCAGGAGCAGCTGAAGGGGAGCGGTGCCAGCAGCAGCAGCTTGGGTTTCAGTGCACCACTTCATCTGCAGGAGGGGAAGGTGCCCGGACAAAGGGGGAGAGAAAGGAGGTGGAGGAAATGGAGACCCAGAGAGACATCCTGGAAGGAAGTTAAAGGACAAAAAAAAAAAAAGAGTGTTGCTGGCACATCTGCAGCCCTGTCAGCAGGAGCCTACAAGGAGCGCTCTGTTTGGGATTTGGCTGAAGCTCCCCACGAGCTTCCAGGCCCTGGTGCTTAAGAGAGCATTCACTCATCTAAAAACATGAATGCTGGAGGTGTTAAGGTACACACAGCGATGGGAAATGTTTTTCTGCCCCGAGAATTGGGTTTTCAGAGTTTGTCTGGGCTTAAGGGCAGGTTAAGGAACAGGCACGGGGTGTGCTTTTGATCT
The DNA here is from genome assembly GCA_013399735.1 of Tyrannus savana. Lineage (NCBI taxonomy): Eukaryota > Metazoa > Chordata > Aves > Passeriformes > Tyrannidae > Tyrannus > Tyrannus savana. Next base: position 228,304 of record VXAW01012412.1, on the reverse strand, counting down.
GTGTGAGGTGAACTTGGGGGTTTAATTATTATTGTCTGGTGGAAGGTGTCCCTGTCCATGGTAGGGGGTGGAACAGGATGAGCTTTAAGGTCCCTCCCGACCCAAACCAGGCTCAGATTTGTTCCTCAGCAAGCCACAAGGATGGAGAGGTTTAGGGCATCAGTGCTGTTTGATCTTTCAGCACGTGGGGTTACACAGGTAAATCCCCTTTGGACTTTTTGGATATAATCTCACATGTATTGAAAGTCTTTCACCTGTTTATTAATTCCTGAAATGAGAAGTTCATTTCTGGGTTCATGAATAATTTGGGATAGGGCTAGGACTTCCTAAGGAGGATAAGTTTAAGTTATAATATGTAAGTATGTAATAAGTAAGGAGCTGAACTGTGCTGTTCCTGGCACTGGGCCAGGGAGATTTCCCCAGGTTGCTGTCCCTTTGTTTTTGGCAGGAAGGGACAGAAAACAAACTCCCCTGAAGACTTGCTTTGTGGTCCTGTGATCTCTCTTTTCTTTGCCTAAAATGAAATTGCTCAAAGTTGAAAAGAATTCGATTTCGTATTTCAAAACCCAATTAACATAGTACCTGACCTATAACAGGCTGTTGCATGCTATTTTCTTGGAATGTAAAGCTTTTTTTTTTAATATAATTTAGTTCTGGGCTTTCCTTGAACTTCCACCTCTGCTCACACACACTCTGAGGATGGATTTGTGTTTCAGCAGCTGACCTGTCCTTATTTCAAGCCATTCCCTGCACAGTGCTGTGGATAAGACATCCAGCATTTTCCAGACCTTATGTGTTTCCCAAAATTCCTTGGGTTTTCAGTACCACAGGTCTGATATCCACCAAGATTAAGCTTTATTTCAACATAAAAAAAAAAAAAAGAAATAAGAAATTACTGGAAATATTTTGTGTCTGGAGGAACTGCATTGTATAAATCTGTGGATATTTTAAAATGATCTTCATTAGAAGGCTGCTGCTGCACACTGAGCAAATACTCAGAAGGATTAGGGTGACTTTAAGGATGTTGCAGTTGTAGGGAAGAGTTCTTGGCATGATGTTGCTGAGTCCAATCAGTGAAAACTGCTCATAATGAGACCCAAACCCACAGCAGCGCTGCTGTCTCCAGTTCCTCTGGTCACATCTTCTGGGTTGGACAGTTCCAATTTCCCAGCATGGTGGTTGACCTTCTGCTGGCAGTAGCTGTGCTGTGTGTAACCAGTCCTGTCCTTACCCTCTGGAACATTGGCTTCCTGACTGTCTTGAAAACCTCAGAACATTTCTGGCTGTTTTTACACTCCTTGCAGCCCTCTCTGTTCAGTGTCCCCCCCCAAAATGTCCCTGACACACAGAGAACATGAAAATGCCCATGGCTGAAGCTTCTTTCCATTGCTCTAAATTTGGGTAGGAATGGAGTCACTTAGGCAAAAATAAAGGCAGTGAGGTAAGCTTAACTTCAGTCTTTTCTCGATGTCCTGTGTGCGTTCACCGTTAAGTTAAATGTCTTCAAACAGTCTTTATTTCACTTGTGAGCTGGAACCTTCCCACTTGCATGGTCACCTGAGGGCACCCTGCCTTGGCCTGTGCCACCTGCATGTCTCTTAGCAGGCTGCTGATGCTCTTCCTCTGAAAGCAGAGCGAGGCATTTGGGGCTGTTGGCTCAGTGGAGAGTGGAGAACTGGAAACCTCAAATGAGTGGGTTTGGGGATTGGTCAAGATGTGAGAATTCCCAGCAAGGCTTGTCCTGGCAACATCAGCATGCATGCATGGAAATCCCAGAGGGAGGGAACACCACACTAAGTCACGTGCCTGGACAGAAATGCACAGATTCAGACACCTGGGCCTGCCNACTAAGTCACGTGCCTGGACAGAAGAGTTACACATTTAAAATGCACAGATTCGGACACCTGGGCCTGCTGTGTTTTCTGTGAACCAAACCCAGCGTGCACTGATGGTAGCTGAGCTTGTGGTATCAGACCCCAGTGGGGAAGGGATGCTGTTGTGAGTGTGGGGAGGAACTTGGTGCATCCCAGGCCCCCATGCCCTGCAGAGTGAGGACAGTCATCAGTTTAGAAGCTGAAGCCAACTTTTAAGGCTTTGGTTACTGTCCCTAAGTTTCTCTGATGCGTATTTCCCACCGAGGAAGGTAAGAACGTTTCTCCTTTTCTTTTTTTTTTTTTCCTTCTTTTCCCCCTCTGTGCTGCTGTTCTCACAGCCTGCCCTCTCTGCTTTCCCCCTGCAGTTTGCCATGTGGGTGGATGCTGTTATCTTTGTCTTCAGCCTGGAGGATGAGGTCAGCTTCCAGACCGTGTACCACTACTACAGCCGCATGGCCAACTATCGCAACACGAGCGAGATCCCCATGGTCCTGGTGGGGACACAGGGTAAGGGCAGGCTGCATTCCCAGGGCTGCTTTTCTGCCCACAGAGGCTGTTCCAGGCTGGCAAAGCCATGTCCTGTCCTTACCCCTTTGTGGCATTGTGAGAGAGGGCTGGTTTGAGGTGGGAGACAAATGTCCCGGCTGCGCTCTGGGAGATGGGGTGTGGGGCTTCAGCAGGGATGAGAGAGGGGGGATTTAGGTCTGATGTTGGAAGGAATTCTTCCCTGGGAGGGTGGGCAGGCCCTGGCACAGGTTGCCCAGAGCAGCTGTGGCTGCCCCTGGATCCCTGGAAGTGTCCAAGGCCAGGTTGGATGGGGCTTGGAACACCCTGGGCTGGTGGAAGGTGTCCCTGCCCATGGCAGGGGGGGGGACTGGATGGGCTTTAAGGTCCCTTCCCACCCAAACTGTTCCAGGATGTTATGACTTACAAGGAGATTTTAAGTAGTATTTTCAGTGCTTGCTGGTGACGGTGGTTTTCATGCTCAGCAGCGAGATGCTCATGCTGAATTTGGGCCGGTGCATTAGTTGAGTAACCAAGGTCTGAAGTCCAGTTTCCCTGTGCTTGGCAGTCTAGAAGTGTTCAGCACTGCTAAGAGGCAAAGGGACCAGGGGTGGAGAACCTCCAGCAGCACGTTGGGAAGCAGAACTAAACCATGTCCCCATGCAGTGCCTCCAGGAGGCCTCTGCATATCAAACAGAAATGCAGCTTTTTTGCCACCTGAGACAGACCCTCTCCTAGTTTTTCCAAATTTCCTTCTGGAGGAGCAGCTAACCACAGCTGTCCTACAGGGAAATGTGGTGAGGGAATGGCACTTAACAGTCTTTCAGTGTCTTTGGCATTTGAGTTGTCTCTGCCTTGCTTTGCCAGTGCATCCCTTACTGTGTCACCATTTTCCCGTGCTGTGGTTGGTTTGCTGCATGGAGTAGACACTCGAGAGCTGAGGCTGCTCTGCTCCTGGCCACGTAGATCACAGAACCTTGGAATCATTAGGGTTGGAAAAGCCCACTAAGATCGTTGAGTCCAACCCTTAACCCAGCACTGCCAAGGCCACCGCTAACCTGTGTCCACATCCACATGTTTGCTGAACACCTCCAGGGATGGAGCTTGTGCCAGACACTGACAACCCTTTTGGTGAAAAACTTCTCCTAATATCCAACCTGAACCTCCCCTGGCTCCACCCAACCCTCTCAGCCGCTCCTCACTCCCACTGGGAAGATCTCTTTCCCAGTGTGTCATCGGGTTGCTGTGCTGTGTTAGAGGGAGAACAACACAAGTGCCAGGAGTTGTTCTGGTAGGCTCAGTTTTTGGCCAGCTTCCTCTCTGCTCTGTGCCAGTTGGGTTTGGTGGTGTGGAGACTTTTTTTGCTGCTTTCTCAGCTCGTTTTCAGCCAGCTCTGTGGTCGGGGAGAGGTTTTTGCCTTGCCCTGCCTCCCGCGGAGCGGGGACGGCCTGGAAGGAGCAATCCCAACCCAGCTGTAGGGGTGGAAACAGATGATGGGAAGTGAAAGGGGAAGCAGGGACACAAAAAGGGGCCTCAGGACGGCAGAACCCACGGCAAAAAGCAGAAAGGAGCTGCTTTGAAGGGCCGCGCTGTCGGCTTGGAACTGGAGCTGAAAAGGCAAGGGGGAAACATTTCTCTTGAGTTGTTTTGTGCCCTGCTGACACCTTGGGGGATGGTTTCCCATCTCCTTCCCGTTATTACCAGAAAGGAATTTGGTTTGTTGTGTGTTTTTTTTTTTTTTTTTTCCAAAGGTAACTTTCTGTTGCAGCAAAGGGGGTTTTTCAAAACGTGGCTAAAGATGGAAATACTGCTGATCCTGGGAGCAAGCATCAGGACAAAATACAGCTTTTTGGCTGCCTTTGACAGTCTAACAGTGCAGTGCAGTGCAACATGTGAAATACATAAACATACCTGTTAAAAATATATTTGAAATACACCTATTTGGTATCGTGGAGTTACAGAAAGGTTTGGGTGGGAGGGGATCTTGAAGATAATCTGATTCCAACCCCTTGCCACGGGCAGGGACACCTTCCACTATCCCAGGTTGCTCCAAGCCCCGTCCAGCCTGGGCTTCTTGGTGTTGACTGGTATTCTCGAAATGTGACATGAGATGAAATCTCTCCCAAATGCTGGCACTTGCCTGATGATTCCAGATGTTTTCCCCTGACTCCTGAGGCCAGTTCAGTGCCGCAGCCTGACCAGAACAGCAAAGGCAAACTTTTCCAAGCCCTAAATGTTCCTTATCAGTTCCTTTCTGGTCAAATGTTGTCAGCGCCCTCTGCTGAAAAAAAAGAGAGTGTTCCTTTTCCAAATAATGCCTTATTTGTGGGAATTGGATCTGGTGAGAAGGCAGTGATGACACCACCTGAGGTACGGTCCTGCCATGCCCAGGGCCAAGCCCCAAACACAGCGTTGCAATAGACACTGAATTGCTGCTTAGGCACCTTCCACCAGCCCAGGTTGTTCCAAGCCCCGTCCAGCCTGGCCTTGGACACTTCCAGGGATGGGGCAACTTCAATAGATACATCTATTTTTACTTTAATTGTAATACATCAGCACATTTTTAATTGCCTCTCCTGAAAATGTTCCGTTTCTTGAAAGCACATGGTGTTTTGTGCTTCACCTTGCAGTTACTTGGTAGGAACTGATATTTACAGGAGGCCTGAAAATCATTTGACATGCCTGTAGGAATCACCCACTCGTTTTGCTAAGTATGTTTTACATCAGATCTCAAGTTATTTCCCTCAACTGTATATTTTTTTGCAACTACTGACCTAAATATATGTATTCAAGGTAAAAAAAAAAAAAAAAAGCACTGGAGGTTTTTCCCCTGGTTTTTAGAATCAGCATGCTGGTGACTTTAGTCAGGAGGTGTAAAATCAGTGATGTGTTCACCCCTGTTGTCTCTAAAAATCCTGAAATTCTCATGGTTTGTGCTTTAAATTTGCTGTTTGGGGTGCTGGTTGTTACAGGAGGAAACAGCCTCGAGCTGTGCCGGAGGAGGTTCAGATTGGACATCAGGGGACATTTCTTCATGGAAAGGGTTGCAAAGCATTGGAAGGAGCTGCCCAGAGCAGTAGTGGAGTCACTATCCCTGAAAGGGTTCCAAAAACGTGTGGATGTGGCACCTGGGGGACACGGTTCAGTGGTGACCACGGTGGTGGTGCTGTGCTGATGGTTGGACTCGATGAACTTTTAAAGGTCTTTTCCCACCTTAACGATTCCCGTGCCTCTGAGTGACAAGATGACGTTTTCAGGTGATATTTAATCCGTATTTTCCCCTGCCGTTGCTGCAGATGCCATAAGCTCCACCAACCCCCGGGTCATCGACGATGCCAGGGCGAGGAAGCTGTCGAATGACCTCAAGAGATGCACCTACTACGAGACCTGTGCCACCTACGGGCTCAACGTGGAGAGAGTCTTCCATGACGGTACACGAGACCTTTTTCACCCAGTATAGCACTCAGTTCTTAAATAACCCCCCGTGTCTGATGGCTCAGGTGTTGCCCTGCTTGCCAAGCATTCATTCACGTTAAAGTGCTTATTTTTAGGGACTCTGGTTACGTTATCTGGCTCTTCATGGACACACGGACAGTGATGTTTTCCCCACCAGCACCTTTAGTCTTTTAGCGTCTATTTTTAACTTCTGTTTAATTTTCCAGTGTCCTTTGGCACTTGCTTTTTATCTTAGCAAAGTTTTCTTGGGTTTGATTTAGCGCTCGTGGAGGAGCTCTTCGTGCAGAGCAGCTGAAAATTAAATTGCACGTTTGAGCACCGTGGTATTCGTGGAGTGTTGGAAGTTGAGAGGTTAGATAGTTAGAAGTTGAGAGGGTAGATAGTTAGAAGTTGAGAGGGTAGATAGTTAGAAGTTGAGAGGGTAGATAGTTAGAAGTTGAGAGGGTAGATAGTTAGAAGTTGAGAGGGTAGATAGTTAGAAGTTGAGAGGTAGGTAGTTGGCTTTGAGCTGACAAGAAGTTAAACTGGAAATTAGGAAGAAATCCTTCCCTGGGAGGATGGGGAGGCCCTGGCACAGGTTGTCCCATCCCTGGAAGTGTCCAAGGCCAGGCTGGAAGGGGCTTGGAGCAACCTGGGCTGGTGGAAGGTGGTGGAATGAGATGGACTTTAAGGTGGAAGGTAACCCAAACTGTGCTGTGATTCAATGAGAGCCCTGTGCATGGACTTTGATGATCCTCGGATGATCCTCTCAGCTCGCTCCCAACTCGAGGGGGTGTTTTATTCCATGATCTTCGAGTTGGAGCTCTGTGCATGAGATGGGCTCTGTGCCCCCTCTAGTGGAATTTCCACCAGGAGGCTGTGCTGGCTTTCCCTCTCGCTGTGCTTATCTGTGTCAGCCCCTCCTCACAGCAGTTTGTCTGCGCCTAAAAACCTCCTTAATTAAGTGTAAATGTTTCTCGGAGCTCCTTAGTTCCGTGGGTTGGTTCTTCCTGGGTTTGTGATTGCAGATTCCTGCTCTGTCTGTGGTTGTGTGGGGCAGTTTCACCTCAGCACATCCATCAGAGGTGTGCACAAAGGCCTCAAATAAAAAGGCAACAATTTCATATTTTTACATGGAATGAAAAAGCAAATCAGTGTAATTTTTGTGTGGGGAAAAAAAATAAAAAAAGGCAAAACATCCTAATTTTACAGGGAAAATTCTGACGTGCACTGCAGTAGTTTAATTCCAAATAAGATGTTTTTACTTGTCCTTCTGATCAGATTTCAAGCAGATTTGAAGCTGCATCTTTGTGCTTTGCTCCCTGTTTTCTCTTGAACTCGTTGCAAAAATTACTGTTTTCGCTGCCTGGATTTCTCTGTATTGATTAGGAGTTTCCAAGAGCCCATTAGAGGTTTTTGTTGTTAGCACATTTATTTTGGAGTGCTAGCTATAGTTAGATTTTTAATTACATATTCCAAGTCGTGGTGTTTGTGGCTCTTTCTGCAGTCTGCTCCTCTTTTTTTTTTTTTTTGGGACTTTTTGTGAGAAGTCTCTTGGCACAAAGCTAAGTGGGATAAACTTGTAAGCTTCCAGGAGGCTTAGTTGTTTCTCTCTGCTAAATTTAGTAGTAAGCAGAAAGAATTGACAGAGCTCATGTGTTTTAAGAAATATCAGGGTTTTGTTTTACCTACATGGCAGGCAACCAACCCTCTAATATTGGCCAACTAATAGGATTAGAAATGCTTCTGTGTAAATGGGTTGCACTTGCCAGACGTGTCTGGGACCGGATCCAATCCCTGAGAATTTTTTTGCTGTTTATTTCGAGCAGCAAACAAAGCAACTCCTTAACCCCCATTAAACGAGGGGGTGTGAATGAGCAGCGCAAGCTGCTAATAGGGAGCACTTGATTAAATGACACTTGGTTTGTGGAACTTCAGAGCTGAGCAGCCTGGGCCAGTGGAAGGTGTCCCTGCCCACGGCAGGGGTGGAATGGGATGAACTTCTGAAGGTCCTTCCAACCCAAACCACTCTGTGATTCTGTGATGTGACCTGGAAAAAAAAAACAAACCCTTCTTGGTGTAAATGTTGCCAATGAGCCCGGAAAAGAAGGGACAATGGGGAGGAGGGGTGGGCCAAGTAGGGGTCTTCACACGGTGTGTTCTTAAGCAATTCTTATTATTTTGAGGAAACCGTTAAGTCAGGGCCAGAACCTTCCTAAATTACCTGAGCTTTTCAGCAAGCTTGGAAGGGGCACAGACAAATACTGCCTTTCATTAATAAATGAATGGATAAGACAGGTGGGGGTTTTATTTTTTTACTGTGTAACTCAGGAAAAAGAGATGTCGGCAAGTTAATAGCTGTTTGCAAGACACGGAGCTGCTACACCTGTTAAAATGTTTGCTGTGTGTTGAAATTACGTTTAGACTTTGCTCCCAGCTGGATGGGATTTAGGTGTGGGATTTAATCAGTATTTATTGTATTGCAGGGTGGGTGATGCTTGGTGGTTGTATCCTCCAGGTGTTCCTTTATTAGGTCCATGAGGATATTTCAGTACTGAAATACCAAGGCTTTTGGTGTTTTGTAACTTTGTGGGACACTTCAATTCCTTTAAATTTTTAGGATAAGGGTGCAATAGGGAGGTTGGGCTTGGTTTAGTCCTGTTACCTTTTAGTGCTCTCATTTTGCACTCAGTAACTCCCGTTTGATGTTTTTAAATCAAGCTGAACGCTGTGCAGTGTTTTTCCATCCCCTCTGAGTAACAACAAAATTTTGTGCTGTTCCTTGCTGTGGTGTAGACCTAAATTTTGGAGGATGGAACTGGAAATGGCATTGAAGGGCCTTTTACTCCTTCATTAAAATACCAATTTCTCCCCTGCAAGCAGCCGCTGAACTATTCGTGGTCGTCTGTTAACGGTTCTTATCTTTATAACTCATTTCCTATTTTCCCCACAGCTGAGTGGTAAAATAACTTAACTTGAAGGATTATTGTTATTATGAAAATGCTACTTTGTTCTTGAGTTAAATCCAAATAAATCGTTCCCAGCGCTCCATTACAGCTGATAAGCTCAGTATTGATTGTGACAGAGACAGAATCCTGGAATCACTTGGATTGGAAAAGACCTCCAAGATCGTAGAGTCCAGTGGATGCTGCTGAAGGGAAACATAATTGTGACCATTTAGAAGGTGTTTCTCAGTCTTCAGCCTTGTCCCACTTGGGTCTAATGTCAGGTACTGTTGGAATTTGCAGCTGCACGAGCAGGCCCTGAATTTCAGGCTGAAATGAAAAGAAAAAATTCCAGGTTCCAGGGGATTATCTTAGCAACATGCCCAGCGATGGAAGAGAATAAATTCTTATTTAGTTTGTGGTGTTTGGAGTTGTTTGAACAGGGAAAATGTGTTTAAAAAAAGAAGATAAGCGCCAATAAGATCCATTTTTCTTCAGACTTCCCAATTAAGAATTAGTGGATTTTTTTTTTCTTTCCCCTTGCTTATCAGAACAAATTTTATCAATGACACTGGAAATGATTATTTTAATATTTCTTGTCAGCACAGTATTGTAATGACTGTGTACTGCCCCAGGATGCCTTTTTAATGATTTTAGCCTTCTTGAATTAGCTTGATGTACCATTAATGCATGAGAATTGCTTTTATTTCTGTTCATCATGTATCCGTAATTACTCACCCCTCCCTGCTTTACGTTCAGATTTTCTCTGACCCATTTAACTGTGTGCTCTGTGATTCTCTGACGTCACAGAGAAGCAGACCTTCAAGTATTTAGAGGATAAAATTTTTACCATCAGCATGGCTTGACATTGTGGTGGGTGAAACGAAAGGGGTTGGGTCTAACTTTGATCCAGAGTTGAGTCCTCCAACCAAGGGGGTTGTATGGCTGGGTGTAACACACAGATTTAGAACTAAAACTGCCCAAAATAACAATAAAACAGTGAATATTGAGGCAGGAGCTGCAGGTGTGTGATGGCAGCTGTCTCACAATGCTGTGCTACTCTCACTGTTTTTGGATGCTTTACTTGCAAATTAATTTTTTTAAGGAGTGTGTAGAAACTTACCAGCAATATTCTATTTCCAAATAATATTTCTGATGTGGTGTGGAACAAAAGGTGCCTAAAAGGGGAACCTTGAGGTTCTCCATTAAGGGATGGGAGATGACAAACGAATCCCGGTACAGCCGGAGCGCAGGCAAGGGCTGTCACCTGCCATCAGCCTTACCAAGGCAGCTTTTTATAGATGTGTTTCCATTAGGAAACGCTAATCAGCCTAATGGGAAGTAAATAAAGCCTCAGTCCCATCCTTGACAGCTGTTTTGGGGAGAGGTGACATCCGCTGGGGCACTGGATGTGGCCTGAGGGATCCCCCACTTGGCTGAGGGGGGGGGGACCCCAGCGAGGGGCAGAACTGGGGAAGAAACCCCTTTGGCTTTGGGAATTCCTTGGGTATTTTGGTTCTGGAGCTCCTGGGGCGCTGCAGCATCTGGAGGGATGTGCTGGAGCAGCCTGATGACACTCTGACAACCTGCATGCCTTGAATCCACCGGGAAAACGACAGTGGGGATGCTGGGGGGGTCCAGACAGTTGTGTTGTCCCGTTCTGTGTTTGTTTCTTGTTTGGTTTTGGGTTTGTTTGTTTTTAGTTAGGAGGAGCCAGGAGGGATGTAGTTTTCCCCCTGGTGCCGTGTCTGGTGTTTTAAGCCTCAGTTTTAAGCCCCCAGTTTGATTCGAGGCTCCATCGGCGCCTAAAAGGGAGCGTCAAAAATTAACTTGGGAATTAATTAACTTCGGAATTCCCGATCCATGCCGAGTTTTTCCCGGGAGAGGCCGCCAGGGAGCGCCGGAGCCCCTGTGTAACCAAACCAGCACTTCACCCGTGGAATAGAAACACATCCTGGGAAAAAATCCACGGCAGGAATGCAGGAACTCGCCCACCTGACACGCCTTGATGCGTGCAGTCTGCTCCCGGGAGGGGGCTTTGTCCTGAGCTCGCTCCCTTCAGCGTGAAACTTTGCCCTTTTACACTTACTTTTTTGCCAATTTTTGTGCCATTAATAAACGAGGTGATTTAGTCTGGAAACGGGGATTTGGCTCCAGAGGCTTTTTCAACCAATCTCTTGTTGGCACAGACTCATCTCCCCACATGCACTGATTTCCAGTTCACCTCTCCATGCCCGTAAATGACACGTTCACCAGCTCTGGTGCCATCCATTGTCGCGGGAAGGTTTTGTTAGGTTAGTTAGTAGGCAAAATTATTCAATATCTGAAATTTTATGTAGTGCCAGAAAAGGCGTGAAATGTGCTGTACAAATTGAGCACTGCCTGGAGAAGCAGGAGGGTGAGGAAGCCTGCATTCAAAATGAGTCCAAATCCTTGGATTTATGTTTTCTGATTGACTAACTGAATTTCACACTTTAAATATTTAGTGATTAGGATGTTTTTCTGTTGTCCCTGAGGACTTAAAAGGTCTCAGTGTGTCTTCCCTCGTGCCTGGCAGCTGTTTGGTGTGAAAGCCGTGCTGTTTGGTGGGACTAACACAGACTTCACCTTTTTGCCAGTTTTGGTGGAAATTGTAGCTACTTTGTAGGCTTTGGGGACTTTTTAGACCTGTGCTGCTCCATCAGGTTTCTCCAGCCCTGCACTCAGATTCAGAAGCATGTGGAAGAAAGAAGAGAGATCTTTCAATAACTTGTCTGCATCAGTTTTTCTCATTCTTTTGGAATTAATGTAGGATCTCATCCTATTGGAGCTGTAGTCCAATGCATGGCATTTAAGAAGGGCTGTGATTAGCACAGAGGAGCTAAATGATGTAATGCTAATAAAAGTTCCAGGGAGGTTTAGATTTGAGCTGTGGTGAGTGTGTCACTGGCTAGGTGACTTGCAGGAAACAGTCATCTCTGCAGAACTTTTCGTGTTGCTTTTAAATTTTATAGGGGTAATTTTATGACACTTCCTCTAAGTCTTAATATTAAAGTGTACGCAGTAAGGCACATTATTGCAACCTGGGGCAGAGTTGGTGGCAGCTGTTAAATCTTTTGAAGAGTACAGTATTTGCAAGACCAAATTCAAACATACAGATTCTTCACTGAAAGGAAAGAAGAACGTTGATTAAAATGTGAATCTAGTCATTGTCCCACCGTATTCATTTGTCCTTCATCATGTGTCAAATGCCTGTTGATCACGTATGTGTCAGCCCTGTGGATGAAATTTTAGTTCTGTGTGCTGGTGTGGACCAGTCTTGGATTATCTGGCATTTGCAGAGCCTTATTCTCAGTAGGGGAAAACGGGAGAAGCAGAATAGAAAATAAGTCATAAATAGGTGGTGTTGTCACGCTGCAGTTCCTGGAGGAGCTGGTGACAGAAGCTGAAAAGAGCAGTGACAATTTGTGCAGTTCTTTTGGAGCCAAGTGACCTGAGCAGCAAACTGATGCCACAGCGAGTGATGCTGAGGCATGGGAGATGTGGCCAAGTAGGAGGATTTAAAAATAAATAAAATAAGATACTGCTTGGTGGGGGTAGCTCTCAGCTGGAGGATCCCTTGGCACCTGCAAAAGCAGGGCTGATGATACCAGAGCTGACCACAAAGTTAGGTGAGGGCCAGAAAGGGCTTCAGCAGAGCAGGAGCTCCTCAAAGTGCCTGTTGACCTCATCTGCTGCCCTACACTGTGCTCTGTGCGGCTTCTCCAGCAAGGTCTGACGTGCAGGGGGCAGTGGGAGATGTCCAAGGCTTGAAGTTCTTTAATTATCCTCAGTACAGCCTTCACCTTGGTCATCGGCTCTAACTGACCTCTGTGGATTTCACTTTAAATCTGTTAGCAGAAAATGGCTTGGCTGGTTTAATATTGGTGAATGAAAGATTAAGGGCCAACAGGTGAGGTGTTTTGTCTGAAGACAGACACAGACAGGGGAAAAATGCCCTTTTTTTAACTTTAATCTCTTCTGGGCGTGTTTAGGAACATTTACAGAAGAGAAGATCGTGCTTTTTTTTCCCCCCTTATAATAAAGAAACGCTTTTGTCTGAGCCATCAAACATTTAAAACTGGTGTAACATAAACATAATCCCTTTGTAACCTTCTCTGTTGTGTAACAAACCCGTTTCCAGCATCAAAGTCGATGATTAGCATAGCTGGCCCTTCAAAAGCCGTTTCCAAATGCATTGCAAATCGTTCTCCTTTGAGCTAATCCGTATGCAAATCTCACTGAGCTGTTTGCCTCGCTGGGATTAGCGTTGTGTATCAAATCAAAGCCTCCTGAATGGATGGATGGGTGGTGTGTGGAATAAGGCCAGGAGTGAGTGTTGGCTCCTGTCTTCGGAATTCCTACACCAGAGAACTTCCAGCACTGCCACCCTTTGTAACACATGGGTTTTCCCCTCATTCTCTGTCAAGTAGAGATTATTTAATTCTATATAATTGAAGTTTGAAGCTGAGGTTGGATCTGATGTGGTCGTCCCCTGGTGTTGCAGAAGGCAACTCACGCTCATTAAAGCTGGAACTTTTGCCTTTTCCCTCTTAGAAGAAAGCATTTCATCAGTCCTGTCACGTGATTTTCGTCAAAAGTCAATGCAAAGTGATTTTTTTTTTTTCTGTTAACTGCTCATTCCAGTTTTCAGAGAGGGTGAGATTGGCCTTATTGTTGGCCAGTCTGAAGCAGTGAGTTGTTCAACGAGCAGCTTCACTTGCTGCCAGTCATTAAGGCTGGGCAGCCCCACCAGTTCAGGGTATTTTGAGGTGCTGATTAAGGGGATATAAACTGTATCTGGATGCAGCTGTGGGCATTGGGCGTCCAAAGTCTTTTGCTAGGGGTGAAAAATATCCCTTGAACATATGGAAGCTTGTTGTCCTGTTTTTTTTTTTAATATATGGTTGCTTTAATGCTGCCTGGTGTTTTGGGACAGCACAGTCTTGTTTTTCCAAGCTTTTTTTTCCTCTTGCTTGCTGGAATTGTGGGGGTGCCCAAAGCAGCAAGACCAGGCTCAGTATTTTGTGGAAAAGGAAGAATCCAGCATAACATGTGTTGTACAACTCAAGAGGTGAGTCTGCAGAGTGTTGAGCCACTTTTTGGATAGCTTTTCTTTATTCTGGTTGTTTGATTAGTATTGTTCTTCCAGAGGTACCAACCTCCCTGTGATCCACCTGGACTTGTTTTAGCAGTGCATTGGCTGCACTTTGTTTAGGAATTAGGCTGGAAAGTTAGTTGGGAGATGTCCCCTGACAGTCAGCGCTGTGACTTCACCTTATCTGCTGGTAACTGGTCACTGATGTGAGGTGGCCAAGTTGTCTGCTGTTGTTTGGGGGTTTTATCTTGATTTTTTTCCCCCTCCCTGCTGATTTATAGCCCTTGACTGAAAGTTTCCTGTAACTTCCAAAACTTGGAATTAGATTTTTGATGCAATCTTAACACAGATAGAAACAGAAAGCAGGGGTTTTTTTTTTTAGAACGTGTTTCAGTCATCTGTGTCAAGTGCATGCCCTCAGGAACCTCCATGCAGTGCTGGTTTATCACCTGTGGGAGCTTTAATATGGGATAAAAAATTTTTACAAAGCTAAGACTGGAATGTGAATGGTTTTGTTGATAAATATTGGGGGGGGACGGGGTATTTCAGCATAAAGCACCCAAGATTCTGCTGTGTCAGGTACCTTCTGCACTGTCTCATCTTTTGAAAAGGGTGAAAGTGGCTGAAAAAAAACCCAATTTTAAACGTAGGCAAAGGTTTGTTTTTCTTCAAGCTCTCTTTGCACTTAATGAAGGGACGTTATTGGCAGATGCTGAAGAAATATTCTTTTCCATAGAAAATTGGATTTGGGGCATAAAACTTGTTAATGTTAATAAAGACAGGTCATTACTGGTTTCGAGTCAGATATGCAGACTCCCCGAGATGGAGTGCGCTGGTGGCACTGCTGTCGGTGCCACTTTGGTGTGGAAAAAAGCTCGTGTGGGGAGTAAATCAGCTGAGTTTAGCACATGTACAATGGGCTGGCTCCCATCATTTATGCCCCTCCTGATGGCTGATGCTCTCGCTTGTGTCTTAGGCTGGGTAATTTACAGGCTCCAGGAAAGGTATGTTTAGATTTAAGCTGTGCAATAGTGTAACTAATGAGAAATATAGGAAATTTACGGCACTTTGGTGATTGATGGGCTAAGTACCTAGGCATTAATTGAAATCTGAGGACTCCCAGCTGTCTTTCAGTTAAAAATAAAAAAAAGAAGGAGGAAGGAAAAAAATGAAGACTTTTTTTGGCAAGCGAAACTATTGCTTTGTAGTATTTTGGAAGTAGTTTCCGTGTTTATGGAGAATGTGGTTGGGAAGGAAGGCTGTTAGGGTTTTTTGGGTGACTGATCCCCTAATCACCTGCAGGCACTGACTGAGCTGCCCCAATGGCAGTATCCCTCGGCCCCTTGCTTTACAATCTCGGGGTGACTTGTGTTTGTCTTTCCCTGGGATCCTGGCCCCAAGCTTGGCTGCAGTCAGCCCTTTGTGCGGGTTTCTCCCGTCCCTGTTCAGCAGAGAGGCACTCAGGCCTAACTGTTGTGTGACAGACGATCTGGATCGATCCCTGCCATCAATCTCCCCGCTAACGACGCCGCTGGACCGGTCATCCCTCCGGAGAGAGCAGCTCAGCTTCCCCCTCTGCTGCCACTCTGGCTGAGGCTCAGCCTTGTGAAAATGTCTGAATTTTCCCATTAAGCGCTTAAAAAGTAATAAAACCGAAGCCATTAGCCCTTTCGCTCGTCAGGCCCGCATCAAGAGAAATATTCTCGGGCGCAATAAATCTGATCGAGTGTTCGACGTTTATATCATTTGACTCCATTCCCTGGAAATGGACCTTTGAAGGTAAATTGCATTAAGTAGGGCCGTTTAAATTTTTAATACAATCTTATTGTAACTGTTAGCAAATGATTAAAAGTGCAAAAACGGGGCGGGGGGGGCCTTATGTGTTTTGGGGAGATTTATGGGAAATGCTGTGTGATGCTCCTGCTCCGGCAGGGAACCGCTTTTGTGACAGCTGGGTGTGCAGAAACCCCCAAAACCCAAGGATTTGGCCTTTAGTGACGGAGGAGATGGCTCCCTGTCTGCTGTGGGATGGTGGAGGGTGGTTTTGGAGCGGGCTTTATTCCACCTGCAAGTGAAGCAGAGCTCTTGGTAGCAGAAAAACTTTTTCTGACAGGTACTTGTGTGTCTGAGAGGTGGGTTTTGATGGATTAGTGGACAACAAGCCCATGAGTTCAGGTGATCGATTTAGTCTCATTTAGATCCTTTGATGGCTTGTTTTTCTTTAAACTACAAGAACATTCTGTATCTTGATTTGGGTGGTGAACAGCACTGATGTACTTGTGCACCTTTTGGATGTTGCTCTAGTAAACCTGGTTTTTCTTTGTGATTTTTTTTTTTTT
>VXAW01012412.1:197655-212060 GCA_013399735.1 Tyrannus savana | reverse complement strand
TTTTTTTTTTTTTTTTGGTGGTGAATATTTACATCTCGGGGAATAATATCCATATTTCAAGTCAGAAAAGTGATATTTGTTCAGATTCTGTGGTGAATATAACGTTTTTGGAGGTGTTCCAGGAGCCAGGTAAAATGGACAGAGCTGTCAGGGGTTTCTCTGGTCCTCTGATGTACCCAG
The DNA here is from genome assembly GCA_013399735.1 of Tyrannus savana. Taxonomy (NCBI): domain Eukaryota; kingdom Metazoa; phylum Chordata; class Aves; order Passeriformes; family Tyrannidae; genus Tyrannus; species Tyrannus savana. The sequence goes on along the minus strand of VXAW01012412.1, from coordinate 211,880 downwards.
AAATTTTCTAATGACAACATGGATAGCCCCTCCACACGTAAATCTACATGTAAATCTGCAGTTTAGAGCAATATTATCATGCTTGAGTCACACACTGACAGGGAAAGTGTGATGGTTGGAAAACAGGATGAAAATAACAGTTTAGGGTTTGATTAAACACAAGCATTGTTGATAAATATTCTGTGTGGAGTTTGGTGTTAAAAACACGGGAAAAGAAGAGAACCAAGTTTTAAACGGGAGAGTTAAATTAATCCATGGATTATTTCAAGTAGATCCAACTGCCTGAAAATGGATTTGGGGCAGTGTGGGGACCGTTGACTCTACACTGTGCTTTCCATCCTCTCTGAAAGGGCTGTGTCAAATCCTGCCCCTAAAACCAGCTTGTTTGTGAATAAGGCAAGGTTGGCTGGTGTGTCAGGGCTGCTGCAGCACTTGTCTGTATAATTGATATTTTCAAGGTGCTGTTTTCATTCTGCCACGCTGGTCATGGGGTTCTTATTTTTGGGACTGGCTCTGCTTGGGCGATCTCGAGGTGCAGTTGCACTTCTGGGTTCTGAGACTTTGAGTTATCAGGCAACAATTTTAATTAATTTTGGTACTTTTTTTCCTTTTTTTTTTTTTTAAATCATTGATTATTCTGGGTTTTTGGTGGACTTTTTCTTCCAGGAGAGTTAAAAGAACTGTGTGAATGAGGCACGAGTTAAATTGAATTGGATTTAGTAAAGGTGCAAAGTTTCTTTCTTTCTAGAAGGATGGATAAACCTGAGATGCACTGATACAATCAGCAGCTCTCTGCCATTTTGTGTCCTTGTCTCTGTGCTCACTGGAAATCTTTAGAAAGCAGAGATATTCTTTATAAAAGCAGCACTGTGATAGCATGCCCCAAAAATGGGCTCTCCATGAAGGTTCTTCAAAGTGTTAAGTGGGAAATTACTTGCCAAGGTGGTGAAATCTTAAGCACTGTATCATTTTATGTTATTTAAATCTGTGTTTTGGTCTGGTTAATAAATGTTTCTGTGTTTTGACACAGAATCAAACACATAAAATGACATTATCCTGAAGAATGTTATTCTTAAAGGATGGTTAAAAACCCAGTTACTCCCTCTAGGGTCATTTTACAAAACAGAATCATTGCTTTGGAATCTTTCCAGTTTGATCCCTCCCCCCTTTTTTTTTTTTCCCATCTTTTTTTTTAACCTTTGTATTTCAAATCATACCTTTGTGTGGGATATAATAGGATTTATTACTTCATTCCATCCTAATGGAAAGATCAAGATGTACTGGTGAGGTAAATCCACGTGCAGGAGTCTTTTTTTTTTTGGTGTTTGCCTTGTAAATCCTTGAGCCATATTCTTCTGCTTGCAGCACAGTTCAAGTAGCGAAGAAAACATAGGTTTGTTTTTTCAATTTCCTCAGATGCTTTCCAGTGGATTTATTGGCATGTTTGCTTACCTAGTCCTGGGAGACAGTGATTTGCATCAAAGTTAAGGAATAAGTGATGTGCAGTGTTAATCAGAGTTACCTGTGGAGGGAAAAAATATATGTTGGCATTGATTAAAGATACTTAATACAGAGTCTTATTTATAGCTGTATTTTCATATCTGATAAAACAAGAAAAGTTATTTCACAGGGCCAGAGCTGAAATGTGTATTTTGTGAAGGATCACGACCCCTCCCCCCAAAATACCAGTCAGGTGTGGTTTTAAAATTATTTTTTAAGGAGAACTGTATTCAAGTCTTCCAGAAACACAAACACTGAACTAACCCATTGTGGCTGAACTTGGTGGTGAACCGTGGTGATCACAAACCAGTAATTTTTGGCATAAAATTGGTGTGTTCGTACATACATTTCTAATTTACTCGTATTATGAAATGGCCTGATAGTTCTTGGAAATAATCCCTGCCTGAGGAGCTGGAAATTGGCTTTGGCTGTGTGGCTGGGAGTCCTGGCAGTTGTTTTCGTCCCAAAATTATCAGGAGTGGGCTCGACTCTGTCCCATCCTGAGGGGAGCTGTTCATTGCAGTCAGCATTTCAGTCCCTCAGTAATCAGAGCAATCCCACAATCACTTCATTTCCAGCAAATCACCAGCCCTGCAGAGCAATGGAGACATCCACGAAGATAAATGCATTTTAATGTGAGATTAAAAGGGAATTCAGGTAGGAATTGGCTCCTGGATTAAAACGTGGCTTCCGATTTTGGGAGCAACTTTGAAGCCGTTGCTGGGTTAATACCAAATAAACTTTTGCCCTCTTACAGCTTTGTATTACAGTGGATGCCACAAAGAGGACAGTGCTTTAACTGGAGTCTCCCCTCTCAGCACATAGCATTCATTCACAGTTCTTCTGATTTTTTGACTTTGTCCTGTCAACCTTCTGAATGCCTTTGGTCCCTTGCACTTTAGTAGCTTAAGACATTCCTGGCTGAACTAGCCAGAATTTAGCTGGATAATTTGCTGTACCCAAACCCCAGCACTGGAAGTGTCCAGCACTCGTTTCTCTCTTAACACCTGGCACGTGGAGATACCAAGCTCTGCTTTTCAACACACAAGTATAAAAGTTGTTTGACCTAAAAAAACCCCGAATAGAATTTAAAATAACAGGCACAAAGGTGAAAGCTGATCTCTGTTGGCTTGTGTTTTTTTCCCCCTAGTAGTTTAAAACAGGTGCTCATGAGTGTTTATCCCTTCTGCTGCTTTCCAGTCAGCCCATGAGCATTCCCAGCTTCAGCTGAAAACTTATTTTCTGTCTGTCAATAATGAAGGAAAAGTCACTGCATTCCCATCTCTTGCAGAAGTGTTTACTCATCCTTGGACATGCAGTGGAGACAAATGGCCTTACACATGTTTTTTATGAGAAACCAGTTTTGATTTAAATTAGTGGTAATTGGAGAAGAGTTGTTTGCATCTCCTGAATATTTGACCACCGATAACTGAGCGAAGAAATATGGCCAGATGTTACGGAAATTGTGCGCCTGGAGCCTTCCCTTTTCATATTTCGAGCGTTCCTTGGTCAAAAAAACACTAGAGCCAGAACACTGAGCTCTCCTGAGCCATTCAAACCAAGGGCTTTCTCTCCCAACTTGGACATTTTATTCACCTCACAGACCAGGAATTTCACATGCTTTTAATTACCCATGCCTTAAATAAGGCAAAATACAGCTTTAAGAGTAGTCATTCTGGCTTGTGGAATTCAATTAATAAGCATCAGACTTCCCCAAAGCCCAGATATTTGATAAATACCGATTCTCTTTGTTTACAAACCTGTGGCATATACCCTGCTTGTTTGCAGAAGAGTCCTTGACTTTGCACATAAATTTTGTTTGGCTTTTTGTGTTACAGAAGGATGGGTTGCACTAAAAATCTGCCTCAAATTGATAGCTTAATTATGTGCAAAAGTACAGGGGATGCAATTGATTTTTAAAAATAGTTGAAATGCTTGTCACTATCTTGATTATTTTTGCTATCTGCCATAGATTAAGTCAGTATTATTCCGTTTTAGAAACCTCTTTTAGCAACTATTAAATGGAAACATTGAATTCAGAAGCGGATTTGGGGTGAGACAGAACCTGAAAGCTCTGGGGCAAAAATATTTCTGCTTTCTTGTGGTTTTTTTATTCACTTTATAGACACAACATTTGGTTTAATTGAGTGACCCCTCTGGACCGACTTTTGTTCCAGGGTCACGAATTGTAGAATTTTGGTTGGAAAAGCCCTCCAGGATGGTCGAGTCCAACCCTTAACCCAGCCCTGCCAAGCCCAGTTTTCATTCGTGTGTGGTTTTAATTCAGTTTTGGTCTTAATTTAGGTCTTCACAGCACGTGATGAAGACAAACCCCACGTGCATATGTTAAAATCTGACCTTTGGTTTGCTCTCTGCGCCCGCTAATGTGTTTCAAAATATTGTAATATATGGCTTCCCAGGCCCCAGATCAATAACCCAATGGGTCTGAAATGACAGAGTGCTACGATATTCCTCTGTAATTTAAACATGATTAGCTGATGAAGGTTATGATCAATATGCCAGGGGAAGATAAATTAATTGATATCATCCTTTCAGGATGATAAGAGGCCTATTGGAGGTGGGATGTAACTAATGAAGCTGCTTCTTCACACGTATGAGCCATTTTTTATGCAATGTATTCTCACTAAATCACGGTTATGCCATCGTTCATTTACATGAAAAACATAAGCCACGGACCAGTTTGTTATTAAAATTGCATTTGTTTGAGAACAAACCGTGCTTTGCGCTATCTCTGCCCGTGCTGTAATGCAGTGAGGAAAAAAATCATCTCGGAATTTACATAATTATCTTTATGAGCAAGACAGACCGACTTCTCTCGGCTTAATTGCTCCGAGTTTTTAAGGAGGTGCCAATAATGGTCACTGGTTCTGGTGGAGGCTCAGTTTCTTCTCGTTTCTTTTATTATGGGTCTGCTGAGCCACGCACAGAGATGTTAATGACTGATCCCTGTACCTGTTTGATAAATGCTGCTTCTCCCTACACACTGAAGAAAAATTCCTTAATAAATTGCGGAGCAAATGAGGCATTTTTCCAGCTGTGCTACTGCTAAGGAATAAAAGCTAAAACTGGTAATCATGGTATAGCTCCTTTCAACAAAGATTAGACCGGGATGTGATGTGTGGCACCCACCAGTCCAACTGTCAGGGGTCAGGGACAGTCAGTGTTTGGAGCAGGATTGGGCAGTGGAAGCCAAACCTGTTTGTGTCCTGTGCGTTCCCAACACTCCCCGTTTTCCACAGTGTGCTGTGCCTCACCTGCCTGGGTGTTTTTGTTTCCCTTTAGTTGCCCAGAAGATCGTTTCGACCAAGAAGAAGCAGCAGCTCTCCATCGGACCCTGCAAATCTCTGCCCAACTCTCCGAGCCACTCCTCGGTGTGTTCTGCCCAGGTCTCTGCCGTACATATCAGCCAGGTACAGACTGTCACAAATGCTTGGGGAAGGAACCGAGCAGTTGCTTGTCACCTGATGTGTTTAATGCCATTTAAAGTGCCTTTTTTTTTTTTTTTTTTTAAATTTTAATTCTATTAGTGATTCGTGGTTTTAAGGGATTTTTTAATTTTTTTTTTTTTTTTTTTTAAACTGGCTTGACTTTGTTTCAAGAAACAAAGGAGTAAAGCAAACCAGTTTGGCTTTAAAGCCATCTCTGGTGGTCCAAATGGATGCCAACAGCCTGCAGGTCTGAGCAGACCCATTGTTGAAACTGCAGGATTTGCTGTGCTGTGGTTTTTGGTGGTTGCTCTCGCTCGGCTGTGTGCTGAGCTGGTGTATCCCAGTGGTGTGCTGGAACTGTACACTGTGATGGTACCTTGATGGTATTTTTTAGAAACATATGGTTAACACCAACATTTTCTAACTTGCACAGTTTTTCCCCACGTGTGTTGCACACTCCCCGTGTTTCCCCTGTGATCCCCTTCCTCAGTGTCTTTGTTTTCTAGTGTCAAGTGATAATCTCTGTGCACGTCCCCAGCTGGGATGGACATGAACTGAATGATTCCAGACACCCCAGCCCTCCTGGGGTGGTTTTCAGTCTAAACTCAGTAGATGCCAGTGTCTTCTAAGGTTACGTTGCAGTCCTGAGTCACCCACGTGAGACTCTGTTTTACCTGTGGACCTTTCTCCCACACAGTGTCTGCTTTTTGGCAAAAAGCAGTAACTTCTACCATTGATTTGTAACCCTACAGATGCAGATGCCAGTCTGTCCCTAGAGCTCTTTGCTGTGAGTTATTCTGCCTCAGGCTGAGTCCTGATACCGAGCTCAGACTGGGGCTGGCTTTGGTTGGTGAGCCAAAAGAGGACGCTGGAGTTCAGCCCCCCCCTTTCTAAAGCAGGTGCTGAGGCTCTTCAGAAGAACCCTGGCACCTCCTGGGGAAGTTCAGGTTCCCATATGGGGCAGATTCTCCCCTTTCTTGCCATATGTGACCTTGAAGAACGTCAAATATCCAGTGCTCACCACTTTGCTACCCAAGTCTCCAGTTTGGAAGTCACTCCCAAGTTCTAGGCAAGTGCTTTACCTACACAGCAAACTTCTTGCCAGTGATAAGGGCTGGGAAAGCCAAGGCAGGGGGAGCTTTTGTGATAAGGATCCCCAAGTTCTGTTTCAGTAAAACTGAAGTGATGTTCTTGACTGCCTCTACCGCTGTCATAATTATCTAACGGGGCAATTGCATCACCAGTCAGAGAAGTCTGTCTTCTGAGACTGATGTCATGCCTAAAAGTAGGGGCCACAAATCTGTTTCATGTCTTCTCTCCTTTGTGCTGCACTTAAAGGCAGTGTGACCTTGTTTAAGGAAAGGAAGCTGAATCCTTATCCTAGACTTAAAAAGAACTTTGCAACTGCAATTCCAAGTTCTAAGACGGTCTGGGGCAAGATTTGCCATCTCTGATCTTGGCTGGAAGACTGGCTGGTGTCCTGCCCTTTGGAACATCTCTTCTGGTGTAATGATGCTCCTCTGAAGGTTTCCTCCTCGGATCAAACCCGTCATGCTTGCGGTGCCCTGCCACTTGCGTTCTCCACGGGGGCCAGGCCCTTCACAGGCACTGCTTACACACAGCCCTTCAGATGGAGTCAGACATTGTTCCATCTCTGGTTGGATCATCCTGGGGATCCAGCTCCTGCAAACTCTCCAGATGACTCTGCAGTCAGAAGGTGCTTCCTTTAGAGAAGGGGAAAAAAAAGGAATGCCAAGTGTCACCTTACCCAGGCTGGTCCTCAGCATACCTTGGGGGAAATTCTAAGGCTTTATACCAACCAGGGCTTCTCCACCCAGTAGTTTACCAGGTTGGACAGGGCTCAGAGCAGCCTGGGATAGTGGGAGGTGTCCCTGCCTATGCCAAGGGGTGGAATAAGGATGAGCTTTAAGGTCCCTTCCAATTCTGTGGCTCTGTGAAAGCAAAACTTGTTTGCACATTTGGATGCATCTCTGTACTCGTGCCCAGTGGTCCAAGGTGGTGACCACCTGAGTCACATCCCCTTCCAGAAGATGCTCTCAGGTGTGTCTGTGTGTACTTCCAGACACCTGTTTCACAGGGTAAGATGCTTCCCATTCCAGAGGCACAACCCACTCGTCTTCGCAGTAGATTCTGCTTCGTTTTCCTCCTGACTGCTGTTTCCAACACACACACACGTCAGCCAAGGGGAGGGTTTTACTGGGAAACCCTGGATACCCAGAGTCAGCAACCCTCGGTGCACCTGCCTCAGACACATCTGTGGGCTCTCAGGGCAGCACAGAGTGCATGCAGCGAATTTTAATCTCATCTTTCACGATGGACAGAAGTGTTGTATACTCTGTCAGCAAGAAGGATGACACAGCATCATTTGCATTCTGATGCAGCAAGTGCTCCAGTCACAGCTCACCAGCTGGCTTTTTGGAACGCTTCAACAGGTAGACTGAGTTGTTTGGAGAGGAAGAAGTGTTGTTTAGTGGTTTGAAGGCCCCTTGCTGACCTCAGGGCATCTCAGGCTGGGTCTTTAATTTAGTTTTGCACACTGAGGGAGTACCAACCAGTCACATGTGTATCTGTGTGCTCCACATCTCCACCCCACCTGCCATTCCCCCCACCTGCTGCCTCTTGCCAGTTTGTCTGGACACGGTATGCTTGTAGACTGTGCCAAATCTTGTTTCAGAGGAGGCAGAGTACCTTTTCCATCCCAAATCCCCGCAGGCATTCCTTTTCCCTAAACTCGCCCCTGTGCTGGAGGAGTTGTCCTCCACACCTGATGCATCAGGAAGGCATTTTTAAGGTATTAACTTCAAAGAACAGTGTCAATATCCAGCAGCTCCCAGAGGGGGCTCTTTGCTCTGCCCAGCCCCTGGAAGTGGAGATCATCTGGTTCCAAGAACCAGTGCCTCCTGTGTCAGGTGGCCCTGGATAAGTGTGTTGAGTAGTTACCTGGAGCTGGGCTCCTGTCAGGGAGTTGCAGAGCCAGAAGGTCCCCCCTGAGCCTCCTTTTCTCCAGGCTGAGCCCCCCCAGCTCCCTCAGCCCCTCCTGCTGCTCCAGCCCCTTCCCAGCTCCGTCCCCTTCCCTGCACACGCTCCAGCCCCTCAGTGTTCATACACTGAGACTGCAGTGTCAGGAATTGTGTCTTCTCTCTCCCAGGAGATTCGGAATATTCCTGGGAAGGGTGTGGAGCTTGATGTCCACTGTACTAAGCTGCCCCTCAGCTGTTGCTTGCACACAGCCTCTCTCCCCACCACCTGTTGCAGACCCGTAGAGATGCATTATTTATGCTTGCACTGTGCCTCCATCCAGTTTTTACTTCAACATGATTGTCTAAATATGTAAATTGAACTACTAAAAGCGAAGCCCAGTCAGCTTGATCACCCATTGTTTTATTGGACGTGAGACCTGATTATGGATAAGCATTAAATAGTAGGGTACAATTACCTTATTTATAGCAGGGGCCATTTGGGATGAAATGTTCTGTTGCAATATTTTGGGCACTTGACTAGGGAAGAGACTGCACTGCTTAAGTAGCTGTTCCTTCTGCCTTTTCATGGAATTGCAAAATGAAAACTGGAGGAAGAATGTTAATATGTTTAATAACATTGCCATATACAGCACAATCCTTTTGGATTTACAGGGTTGTTTTTAAGTAACCTAATATTTATTTAAAACAAGCATTTTAGATTGTTCCCCGTGAGGGTGGGCAGGCCCTGGCACAGGTTGCCCAGAGAAGCTGTGGCTGCCCCTGGATCCCTGGAAGTGTCCAAGGCCAGGTTGGACGGGGCTTGGAGCAACCAGGGCTAGTGGAAGGTGTCCCTGCCCATGGCAGGGGGTGGGACTGGATGGGCTTTAAGCTCCCTTTCAATCCACACCATCCTGTGGTTCTATAAATATGGTTTCCACGTGCTTGTTGGTGTTTTTCATTGTTCCAGCCAGGGGCTTACCTTGAAACCAGCTCCGAATTTTATTTACGAAGCTGGAAATCGAGCAAGGTTGGTTGGAGTGAAGAGAAACATTTCCTGGAGGGCTTCTTTTATAGAACCTATCTGTGTAGGAGGGTGTGTTTTTGGGGTCTAGAGTGCCCAGCTTGTAGGTGTTTTCCTTTGTGAGTTACTCACTCCTGGAACATAAATCATTAAAAATCCAGGGGACAGCCCCAAAAAGTATAAAATGACACCATAAGATGATGAAGTATTAAGAAGGTAAAATTTCAGGGAATCCCTCATTCTCTCTACCAGGGAAACAGGCACTTAGAGTAGAAATCTGGTCATTTTAGTTTAAAAAGCACAAAGCTTCTGTATCACCCTCCTCATGTCCACTGGTTTGAGAACAAGGGAAGGCAGATGTGGGATAATTCAGGTCCCTTCTGCCCAGGTTGTCCTGCTCGTCTCTGCAGCATTGCCGTTCTCTCTTAGGACATTAAAAATGATCATTCCAGCTGTTTCAACTCCTTTGCTTTACACACTTGGGCCATCTCCAAAACCTGCTGCTGCTTCCTCTGGCACTTGAGAATGTTGTAGAAAAACCTCTGTTGCTTTCAGTGCCCTCAGCTCTGGCTCCCTGACAGCCACACTTCTCCAGTTCGGTCAGAATGAGGGGAAAAAGAAATTCAGTGTCCTTTTTATATGTGTATATTTTTATTTGAAGAGGGGAAAGGAGAACTTGCTCCATCAAAAGCCATTTGCAGTGTTGTCAGTCCCGTTTATGTTGTAGAAAAAGAGCTGAGGAAACATGTTATTTCCAGGGAAACAGTGACCTTCAGAAGGTGGTGTTCCTGGATTTCCATCTGCTCTGGTTGGCCCTTGTCTCATGCCTCTTCCTCCTTATCCTTTACTCCTTGAATGGAAAAAGGGCAATTTGGAAAGCTGGAAGAATCAGAAGAGGATCTGAAACGTGAAAAGAGACGTCAGCTGGATGGTATAAGGGATTGTCTCCCACAGGGTTCTCCTTGGGAGGTGCTTGGAATTTCTGATCCTGATTGTTATTTCCACCCCCAGGGAGTGTGGGAGAAGCCCCATCAGGCATCCTTCTCCTCAGCCATTCTGGAAATACTCCCACACTTATCTTTCCTCATTCCTCTAGGAAACTTGGCTGCTTTACAGATGCTCTTTCCATGTCTTGTGTGCATCCCAGACTTTATTTCCCCCCAAAATTTACGTGTTACATGTTGTCCAGCCCCTTCACCCACTGCTGCTCCTCCACTGGGCAGAATTTTCCCTCCTTGACCTGCCCCATTTCCCCCCTCAGCACATACAGTATGTCCTCAAAGGGTGTAACTGGATCTGATAGGGAAAAATTGACCCTTTTGTCTTTCCTGACTACTTCCACTTCTAGTACTTATGTGTAATAATCTTTTTTTAACTTAATACTTTTTTCTTAATCACCTTTTGGTCCTTTCTATTCCATCCAGTTTCCTCACCATCCTGCTATTACTAATTTTTTTCCCCTCAATTCATTAATAGTTTTATAGGCTCAGTGCTTTATTTCTTTCAGGACCGAGATGTAACATTGCATTTCCCGCCGCTTTGAATAACTTGGAATATCTTCCTTCTAAAATTTCCTATCTCTTGACCAGTGTCCTCAGCAAATCCTGTGGAGTTCGATCCCTCTATGATCCTTGTGGGTCCCTTCCAGCTCAGGAGATTCCGTGATTCCTTCCATGTGTTGGGATCTATCTAACCCCACAGTAGCCATTGTACAATGCTGAATTATTTTCATTTTCTTGATGAACTCTCAGTAACCTGATGTCTCCAGGCTAGGACTAACTCCAGTTCTGCAGCTCCATGGCACTGGGTATTTTCTCTCAGGTTAGAGCCAGAGTTTAGTTTAGTAATTTTGAAGTAGAAAACCAGATTTTCAACGTGTTCCCCAATGTTTTCCTTGCTCCTCGTACACTAGAAAACAAATGAAACTGGTGGTACCCAGTGAAGGTCACGCTGTGCAGAACGAAAATGTGTAAACAGAGCTAAGTATTCAAAAAGGAATGGCAGGGAAAAAGGCTTGGAATAGCCACGTGTGCAGGGATGTGTGGGATAGTGGCCCCGTGTTCCCCAGCCCCGGCTGCTCTTGCGTAAATCAGGAGTAAATAAAGATACGGCTGTGGATTGTAATCTCTTGAAAAGCAGTGTATCACTGTTTAAAACTCACTTTAATCCTTGCAGACCAGTAATGGAGGAGGGAGTTTAAGTGATTATTCCTCCTCTGTCCCATCAACTCCAAGCACCAGCCAGAAGGAGCTGCGGATTGATGTTCCTCCCACTGCCAACACTCCAACTCCTGTCCGTAAACAGTCCAAGCGCCGATCCAACCTCTTCACGGTGAGTGAGCCAAGGGAGGGACTGTTGCTGAGGAATTCTTCCCTGTGAGGGTGGGGAGGCCCTGGCACAGGCTGCCCAGAGAAGCTGTGGCTGCCCCTGGATCCCTGGAAGGGGCTTGGAGCCACCTGGGATAGTGGAAGGTGTCCCTGCCCCTGGCAGGGCGTGGGACTGGATGAGCTTTAAGGTCCCTGCCAACCCAAACCATTCTGTAGCTACCCCAAACTACTTTCATTACTCATACAGAATAAACCCACTTCTCTAGAGTTAAAATCAAACCAATGAGAGTAAAATATATATTTTTTTTTGTTCCCAAACTACCTGATTTTTGCTTCGCTGAGAGGCAAAAGCACCAGATAGAAATGTCTGGTGCAGCATGAGAGGTCTTTGTTACGCAGATGTAGCTTGGGAGATGATAATGAAGCCTGGAGTGATGATTCCCTTAGTTTAGCAGTCGTGCTGAAAGCTGTGGGATTGTGTTGAGTGTGCAGTTGTGGTTTGTAAGCAGTTCTTTAACAGCTGACATGCTTTATGGCAAACTCACAACCCCTGGGGGCTCACGACCCAAGTCCCTTGGTGATTGTAGGTGCACATTAGTTGAGATTAGAGAGCCACAGCCTCACAAAGAGTTGATATATTTTATTCCAGAGGTGCTGCCACGTTCACTTCCCACATACAAGAAGGATAAAACCATTTCCTCACACTCTAAAAACAAAACCTGAGCTCTTGGCCTTTAGCGAGTGGAAAGTTTTGTTGCCGTTTCGGAGCAGGGAGTGACAGCACAGAGACCCCGAGATCCTGTGTCCATCCCAGCAGGGGCATTTTGGTGTGAAATGGGATCTTGGACTCCCACAGAGGAGAGAAAATCGCTCAGTTTGTGTTTGGGTGCAGAACACTGGAAGGAAGCGAAGAAGCGGTGCCCCCAGGGTGGACGCCGGTGTTTGAGCGCAGGGCTGCGGGTTCTTCCTTCCCGTGGCTGGGAATGCTCTGCGGTTCCCAACCCCACTAGGTGTCAGTGTCAGCCCAGAAACCAGCGACAATCAGAGCCCTGCAAACGGGGCTGGGAGCCACCTCATCCCTCCAAAGCAACCCCGGGCTGAGGGATGGACTGAACGCTCTTAGGGCTGCAGGGGTGGTGTCGACACTGGGGAGTTTGGGGCTGTTTTAATCCGGAGCAAGTGTACATTTGAGGAAGTGAATCACAGGGAGGGTTTGAGAAGAATGTTAAGTCAGCCATAAAAAAAAAAAAAACTAGAGCAAAGCTCTGGGCTGTGGTAATTAATAACACAGCGAGAGCCAAATTTACTAATACGAGAGGGTGTTGTCCTAATGTCATATAATGGGGGGGGAAACGGAGCAAAACCAGGTCTCATGGGAAAATAATGATAATAATTTGACTCTTCAGAACTGGTTCTGACTTTTAAATCTGGGCATGCTGAAGGCTGCGTAGTGAGTTGCTCTGTAGTCTGTGGCCTGAATTATTGAGGGCCCACTCTCTGTGACCCAGGTTTTGTGCCATATCAGCCAGGTTTTGACCTGGGATTATTTACCTGAATAAACAGATGACCAGTATTTTCTGTGTAGTTATGAACAGAGTGCATAATCAAAATATTTAGCTCTGGATTTCTTGCTGTGCTTCTCTTCCCAGCCTGGTGCTTGCTTTTTATCACTTACAGATTCAAATGTATTTCCGTTTAATAATTGCAAGTTACCCCTTCTTATCTAGCAGAGGTAATCTGCTTAGTGATCTACAGATCTTTTAGTGTTGGAAGAAAACTGTGTTAAGTAGAAAACAGATGTGATTTCTCCTAATGACAGTTCTTGAGTGGGAATAGGGTTGAGAATTTTAAGCACGTTCACGTTAAGTGCATTAAATGCAGCATCTGATGGTTTTGGCTTTGATTATTAATGTTTCTTCTAAAGCTCTTGTTGCAGCAGCTGATTTTCCACTTAGGTGAAAAAACAGATCAAAATTAGCAGAAGTGTTAATGTCCTTTTGGGGAGAGCAGTGTGATAACAGGGACCACTAAATAATAGGGCAGGTGGGGATTTAAACTGCATCTGTGGGGTCCACTTGAGCAAGGAACTGATTGTAAGTATGTCTGATCCCACGTGGGGTGAGGGAATTTCTGGGACAGGAAGGTGCATCTCCCTTCCCATAATCTGTATTACCTGCCTTACATATTTACAGAATTGAAGGAGTTTTTTTTTTAACTTAAAGTCTCTGTCTCAGTGGCTACTATTAGAGGTCAGGGTTCTTACTTTTGGGGTGCTCTGCACTGCTGATTTGGGTCTGGTTGGGCCCAAACTCAGATGCTCTATCCCTCTGGAACTAAATCTCGCTCCACAGCCCATACCTGGGTCAAGTTTTACACTGATCCAGTCCGTGTATGGCTTCCAGTGCAAAGGGGAAATCGGTCGACTGATATTCGTGCAGGTGTTTGAATTTTTCCAGACTTCATCTGGTTCTCTGGCATGAAGTTCTAAACAGAACCATCTGACCTGTACATGTGCCATCAGAAAAAGCCTTATCAAGTGTTGATCCAGTGTGGTTTAGAGTCTGGGGGTGTTTTTTTACGCTGTAGGATGTGAGATGTATTGTGCGTGTCGTAGGTACAAAAGCATAAAAGCTCAGACCGGATCTCTGTTTCCCTGCGCGATTTGTCTTCATAAATAGCAGAGCCCGCTAAGATTCTCCCCTGGAAAATGTGATTACAAGGAGCTAGAACAGAATTTGCCTGACAGAAAGCCCTGTGTTTCTGTACTTTTGGCACTGAACAACGTTTGGCACGTAGATATTTCCCTTCCACGTGTGTAGTGTGTTATTCCCAGACGCAGTCACTCGTAGGGAAGGGAGGATGGGGTTGATTTGAAACCAGAAAGTGAAAACCAGCACGTTAAGATATTCAGCTTGCCATTTCAGAGGCAGGCTCCTTTCTTTTTAAA
>VXAW01012412.1:170982-197622 GCA_013399735.1 Tyrannus savana | reverse complement strand
AAAAAAAAAGGGATAAAAAAGAAACATTCAAGTTGACAACTCCCCTCCCAGGGATTTGGGTACCTTCACTGAGTTTCTTTACAGTGTCACTTACGGGCTCTTTACCCCATTGAAGCTTTGTTTTGCCTCGTATTCTTTGGGAAGTGGCACTTTCAGAGTCAGAAATCTGTCTTGAAGGACGGGGAACAATGGTTATCCTGCACGTCGGGTTTTCACCCCTCCCACTTGTTTTGCTTTCTTTTCATTTATTCTTTGTTTAATTCCCCGGCACGCCATTCCATTGCCCCGATCCATAGTAACTGGCGAGGGGAGCCCGTTCCCGGCGGAGCGGGGAAGGCAGCATGGGATCCCCGCTGGGTAAATGTGTTCTTAGAATGCTGTTACTTCAAGTCCTGCTCCGTGGGTTTCCCCCCCGCCTTCCCCCTCCCCTTCCCTCCTCTCACGCCCCGAGGCAGCTGCTCCGGGGGTTTATTCTTCCTTCCTTCCTTCCTCCCCTCGGTGGAATATGGAAAAATGGGTATTTAGCGACGCGCCGTCCTCGTTGTCCTCCTGATTTCGGTGTTTCCAACATCTCTCTCTTTCCCTGCTGGAAACGAGGAGCGTCGCCCCGGTTTTCATTAGCTCCCCATTGTGGCACTGGACATCGCAAATGGGCTCCTTTCATGTATCATCTCTCTCTCCCGAGTTTGAAAAAGCGCACGAAAATGTTTTCCCATTCCCGATATTGTGTGAGTAATGTTCCTATTGGAAAGTAATGGAGTGAAGTTGTCACTTGTCAGTTCGGTTATTAAGGAGGATGACTCTCGGGTCTTCTTTTTGTAATAAAATAAATCTGTCAAAATCATTACGTTCGCGCGTTCTCTGGCAATAACGGGCTGCGATCTGAATATCTGCTTAAAATTCCCACAGAACTCGATAGAGTCGAGGAGGTGAGCGCTGTGACCTCACTCCTGCAGCAGCTCCAGCCTTATGGAACGCCAAGAGAAAGCAGTTCCAGTTTAAACATCGATTAAATTCCCCTCGTGCTGATTTTTTTTTTCCCCACATTGTGTTCAGATAACTTTTTCCAGCATCAATCCCCACCTTTCCTTGCGGTTCCAACTTTCTAACCATCCCAAAGTAGAAAGAACTAATCAGCTGAAGTCAATGTGATCAAAACCAGCATCGTAAAATTGTATTTCTAAATAGTTGGTAACGTTTCTAAGAACCACACAGGTGTGAATGTATGCATGGATATATTAAACTTTTTTAATGAGGAGCTGGAACCTTCATTCCTCATTGGAGCTATTGTTGGAAACTTCAGAAACGTGTCCTTCTGATCTGCTGGGTCTCCAGACAGTGAAAGTGTAACTCTTTAAACCCAAACGCATCTCAAACTAGCGGATGGTTGAAAATTAACGGGTGGCATCCTATTTATTCAGATTTTAGGATGGTCTTGTATTTGTGTGGATTCATCTCACTGCTTTTGATCTGTATTTATGTGTGAAATTATTTTTTAATTGCTTGGAAAAAAAAAAAGAGGGGGGAAAAAGCATCCTCCGTGTTGAACCTGCTGCATTTAATGGAGCACAAACTTTCCTTTTTTTTGCTCTGCAGTCTCGGAAAGGGAGTGACCCAGACAAAGAGAAGAAGGTCCTGGAGAGCAGAACAGACAGCATTGGAAGCGGCCGCGCAATCCCAATTAAACAGGTAATGCTGAAACACTCGGGGTTTTTTATTTTTTTGGGTTTTTTTTTTTTTTTTTGGTGCCGCTTCCCGGAGTTGGGAGCCACACCTCGGGTCTCGCGCGCTCCGGCGGCGGGGCCCGCGCGCCCCGGCGCCGCCGTTTGATGTGCTCCGGTGATGAATGTGGAAGTCACTCACTTGACATCAATTAGGAGAGGTTCCTGTGTGTATTAAAATAGGATCATTAGAATAAGAAGAGGAGGGGGGGCGGAAAAAAAAAAAAAAAAAAGGAAAAAAAAAAAAGTGACAACAGGCCCTAATGAAGTGCAGTCTGCCGGCCCGCATATGGAGCGCGTTTTCCAGGCTGGGCTGCCTTCAAAGCCGCCTTTGTAGCGGGCTTTGATTGGGCCGAGTGCTGCCGGGCGCGGGGTGAATCGCATCGCTCCACAAGAGCCCCTTGTGATGGAGCAAGAGCCTGATGTGGCCCTAATTTGCTGCCGCAGACGGACATCTGAACGCGGGGCCAGGCTGGTCCGCGCCGGCGAGGCAATTAGCGCCGGTAATCACGGCCGGTGTGTCAGCTGCGCGCTCCTGTTTGTAATTTGCTAATGAAGGAATTGTAACTTTGATTAGGTTCAGTTTCATTTCAGACCTTATTATATAAGAGAACGTTTACAGCTGTAATGGGTGGCCTTAATTAAACTTTCTCATTACGCGACAGGGCTCGGATTCGAGGGTTTGTTTTGGTCTGTTTTCGCTGGCCCGGACGCGCTTTCATTAGCCCAGGACGCTAAATTGGAGCTGTGAAAGCTCCTTTGAAAGGCAGAAAGCGAGGCCAGTGTTGGATAGCAAGTGTTTGGGGAATGAGATGATCTGCTTTCTCGAATGAAATGACACACCGAATCCACGTGGTTGATATTTGGCCTCACGAATAGTTTCTCTGTTAGTGTTTGCAAGTATTTACCGAGTTGCCTTGCTGCAGAGGAGCGCTCAGGGAAGGGAGCTGGTTTCCTTCCCACACGGTTTCTCCAGGTGTTCTGGTGCCTGTCCTACCCTCCAGAAGATCACTTGCCTCTCCTAATCTTTCCTCAGTCCCTGCCAGGTAGCCCTAGGTCTCCTGTGTGAAGGTGGCTTTGAGATATTTTGGGGTGTTTTGTGTTTTTCCTCTTTATTTCTTGGGTGTGAGGGGGAGATGATTTCGTACCCTTAACTATCAGCAGTGATTTTTGTTCTTACAGTCGTTTCTAAAGACCTTTTGGGACCATCAGGCAGCAAAAAATGCTGTGGTGTGTGAATCTCTAGTAGGCAGATTTTAATCAAGCACGCTGCAATCCAGAAGAGTAGTTTGAAAGCAGAAAAAGCTCAGTATTTTGGCTCTGCATCCAGGGGAGGAGATTCCAGGCGTTTAAAACAAGCTGCAATTTTATTTTCCTACAGTGTTGGTGTGGTACAGGATGGGTTAGACCGGCTGGAATTCTTTTGGGGAATGCTGATTAAACAAAAGTGCAGCTGAGAGTGAAAAACTGAGGAATGCATGTGCCAACATCCCAGGCACATATGTACTGTTCTTTCCTGAAATGCTGTGGTATGGAATGAACCTGGCTGAAAATGAACTCGTAGGAAGAGCAGTGTAAGATAAACGTTTCTAAGTGTGACTGCGCTGCACCGTGTTGGAATGAAGTACCCCTAAAACCTCTCGAGTTTCTGTTTGGAAAAATCCTCCCTGCAACCCTGCCTGCATCCTAAATACAGCCAATCCCTCGGGAACGTGCACTGCTTGTTGTCAGTCCCAGTTGTGGTGATCCCATTTTGTCACGTGCAAGCAATCGCCGGCGCGTATTTGAGGTGGGTTGTTAGGGTTTGGGGAGCTTGGTTGGGTGGTTCCCAGTGCTGTAGGATGGCTGTTCCGTGTGGGGTTTCACATCCTTCTTGGCTGTCAAGAGAAGGGATTTTGGGAGGGCTTGTCAGCAGAGGTGGCCCAGGTTCTGTTGCTGGCACGGCTGCTCCTGGTGGGCTCCACAGGTGCCCAGACGTTTCTCTGAGGCCACGGAAACTCCTGCTGGAAAAGGGGAGTGTCCCTTAATTTCACGTGTCTTTGCTGTCAGGAAGGTGGAGGGATGCGAAGGGGAACTTCTTGACCTGAAAGTTGTGCTCCTTAGGATGGGAACCCCCTTCCATCATGGCACGTCTTCTCTGACAAATGGTCAGGCAATCACAGAGTCATTTAGGTTGGAAGAGCCCTCCCTCTAAGATCAGAGTCCTGGCACTCCCCTGGCACTGCCAAGGCCACCACTAACCCGTGTCCCCAAGTGCCACATCCACAGGGCTGTTAGACCCCACCACTGCCCTGGGCAGCTCCAATGCCTGAACTTCCCTTTGCATGAAGAAATTTTTTCCCAATATCTGATCTAAGCCTCCCCTGGCACAGCTCGAGGCCATTTCCTCTTGTCCCCTGTTGCTTGGGACACCTGGGAATAGAAAGGGAGGTGAGGTTTCATTTCATGAAGCTGAATTCAGACTGTAGCACTGACGGGAGAATGATCTTAGTGCATCACTAAAAGCCTTGTCCTTCCAATGCTTTGTCACCATGCCTTCCAGTGTTTGTCCTCCTGCTGGCCTGAAAAAAGGGAACTTGTGGTTGGAACTCATGTATAGTGCATTTTGTGTTCTCAGGTCACTGCTACTTGAAATAACTGTAATTACAAAAAAAAAAAAAAGTGAATAGAAAAGAGTCTTGCTATTCAGCTGTTGAAATCAATGGCTTTGGTTATTGGTTATCCACTGTATTTTGTGGTGCCTCTGAGTTGTTCCTACCTACCCAGGGTCTCCCAGCAATGAGAAGTGCTACTTCCCAAATGAAACTAAACATAAAGAAAACCCCAAAACAAATAGAAAGAGTCCCACAAAACAAAAGCAACCAACCCAAAGCAAAACAAAAACCCAAAACAGAAACAACAGGGCATATCCTTAACTCAAAGCAGTCTGGTTGAAAACAGTTCATGTTCTTACTCTCTCTGTCCTTTCCACATGTTAAAAGTGACTTTTCACTGCAGTGCTAAATGTGATTTTATTGGGCTCAGCCCTATAAACCTGTCTCGAGGAACCTCCTTCCTGCTCCCACCAGAACCCCACAATGTAGGCCCTGAAAATAGGCATGTTTTCAAAATGTGGCTGCTCAGTCCTGCCAAAATACCCTTAAGGTCAGTGAAATTTTGGGAAGGCAAATCTCCCGGGCAGGTACCAATACCTTGAGCACGCGCAGCCATATCAGCAGCTTTAGAAGAACTGTGAACGCCAGATTTTTTTTCCAAAACCACAAAAATTTCCAGCTAAGTAACCTGTACAAATCAAATGGAGTCAGAAAACGCCTGGAACAATATTAGCTCAGAGTTAAAATCTATATTTAAAGTTCTGGGCTTCTGAGAAAGAGGCGCTTAAACTAAAAATATTGGTTATTTTTTTTGCAGCATGGCTGATACTATTCTTAGAGTGAGTGGTTTGCTGTGGTTGGAGAATCCTCCCTTCAAACCCATTTATTCTGGAAATGAAGACTTAGTGTTCCTGGGTGCCAGAGTGAATATTTTGAAGAATATTTTGAGGCACACGTTTAGTCTGCACGGTTTAGGGGACCAGACCTTCTAGAATGGATGGGGGTGTGAGTTGTAGCATTTTTGAAAGAGAACTTTGGTTTTCGTGGGTTTGGGAAATCTTTATCAGTAGGGCATATTCAAATTTTTTTAAAAAAACTGCACACAACAAGAAAAATAAAAGCAAGCAGCTCAGCTCAGCGGTGAGGGGGCTTGTCATGTATTAATTTTTCATTGCTGTGGAGAATTGTACATACATAATCACTTGATTGCAGTGGGAGTTAGCGAGCTCCTATGGTGTCATTTGCATAAATCTTGTTAAGTCAATGGCAGTTAATGAAGTACAAATGAGCCTGGAGAAGGTGACATGCAAATCGTGGGTGGCAGATGGGAGGTCTGTTTTTGGGATGGCAGCTGTGAGCTCTTTCTCTTTTTTTTTTTTTTATGATTTTTTTTTTTCTCTGCTGCCCCCATCCCCCCAGACTGGAGTGTAAATAAATACGTAAGAGCTGGCCTTGACTTTCTGCTTCCAGCCCTTCTTCTCTTTGCCCTTTGCACTTAATCCCAGATGCTCATGTCATTCTATACTCCAGCTACGTAACCTTGACTGTTCTTTTACCAAAAACTGGTCAAAATAGGTGTTTGATAGGCTGGCTCAGCCCTTGGCTTACCCAGGGAGGTGCTGCACCTCCTGTGCCCCCAAATTCCTGCATCATTTAGGTATAAAAAATGTGAAGCCTGGATTAGAAGTGCATGTGTTCTAGTGGTTAATGTTACATTGATGACACAGTGAAAAATTTGCCATCCATGACTTGCAAAGGTGAACTTCAGAACCCATTCCCTTCCCTCAGTTTGCAAATGGCTGGATTAATGGAGAAAGTGGAATATCTTATTCAGGCTTTACTTTTAGGTGATATTTCAGATGACCTTCTTTGCCTGCCAGCTTGGCATATTTAAGCACATGAAAGTGATCTTAATGAAATTAGGTATTTTTTTTCCTCTTCTTTTAGTTCTCTGAACTAAAAATGGCAAATATTTTTGGGTCAGGGCGTGGGGGTGGCACCACTCACGTGCTTTTCACAAAGGAGGGTCTGATTCCTGCCCACACAGAGTTGCAGTTTTCCTTCAAGATGGGCATAAACAAAACTAGAACTTCTCAATGTACATCTGAACCTTGTAGAAAAAAAAAAAAAAGATCATTAAACTTGGCAAAGGTAACTGTTTGAAAATGCTTTCAACAAACGTCAAACAGGGCGTAAAAAT
This sequence comes from Tyrannus savana, assembly GCA_013399735.1. Classification (NCBI taxonomy): domain Eukaryota; kingdom Metazoa; phylum Chordata; class Aves; order Passeriformes; family Tyrannidae; genus Tyrannus; species Tyrannus savana. Next base: position 191,107 of record VXAW01012412.1, on the reverse strand, counting down.
CCTGTCACTTGTCCTCAGTTCCCTACAGGTGTAGGACAGTCTTGCCTCTGCTTCACTAGAGCTTTTCTGCTTGCTGTTTAACCCCCTTTTTGGTCATTTTTAGCTCTAGTTGGGGCGTTCACAGCACCAGTTACCCAATTCCTGCGTGGAACAACACACCAGAGGGAACATCCCACCTGGAACCTGTTCTCCCTTAAAATACTCGGAGCTGTCTGTCCAGCTGTGGGAGCATTCCAGCAAAGCAGGGCCCTGTCTTGGAGATAGGTTTTGAAAAGGGATCATCTGCCACGTCTAGTCAGGCAGAGTGATGTCCTTAGTCATCCTCACTACCAGGAGAGCCCTGTGGTGCTCGGGGCAAGTGTCACATCCAGAGACTCGCTGTCCTCGTGAACAGTAAATGCTTTCCTGGCTGCAAATGTTTACTTGGGAGTCCACCAAAGAAGAGAACAAACAAGCAGTGATCTTAGCAGCTATTCTGGCTTAATTCATCTGACTTGACAGGGTGGAAAAAAACCGATCTAGAAGAGGAGGGTGGACAGATGATGCTACAACCAGTGGTGCCAGAGCTCATCTCCTGCCTTCTCTTTCCTGTCTGCGTTCAAAATCAGGTTGTTTTTCGAAATAAAAGTGGCTGTGTCTTGCTGCACAGAACCCTCTGATCCACTGACAGACCCAACCCCTTGTGGACACCTTCCACCAGCCCAGGCTGCTCCAAGCCCCATCCAGCCTGGCCCTGAACACTGCCAGGGGTGGGGCAGCCACAGCTTCTCTGGGCAACCTGTGCCAGGTTCTCCCCATCCTCCCAGGGAAGAATTCCTATTATCCTATCTGACCCTGCCCTCTGGCAGTGGGAAGCCATTCCCCCTGTCCTGTCACTCCAGGCCCTTGTGAAAAATCCCTCTCCGTCTTTCTTGTGGGCTCCTTCAGGTTCTGGAAGGAGCACCCACCAAAACTACTTCAGCTTTGTTTTTTTTTTTTGCTTACTGATGCTCAGGCTTTGCAGAGAGTTGTTTGCAAGCAGCAGTGTGTCCAGAGTGTGGCTTTCCCAAACTCTGAGGGGACGTGATTTACCAGGAAGTGGCAGATGACATGGTTTGATTTATTTATCTCTAGCGTGAGGTGTAATTTCCTCTGTCACACGTCTGTCTAATCACAGTAATCAGTCTCCAGATCAGCTTGTGCAAACAACCAGGCTGTGGTTTGGAGCCAAATACTCTTAGTGCTGAAATCTTCTGTGTAATTCCTCCCCAATTGTTTATAATCAGAACATACACATTTTGCTGTGCTTTTTTTTTTAATTAGCTGATTACTAGTTATAAAATGTTTTGTACTCGCCGTGGTTCTGTAAATTGTTAACTGGTCTCTACCAGTATAATTAAATATTTCAGAGCACTTGGCTGTGGTTGCATTGAACTGTGAAGAAATAATGTTATATAGCCAATCAAAAAGAGATACTTGTAAACTCATTTAAAGCGTCAGAGTGTGTTAGGACTATCATGGTGATGCTTATTGCAGGAGAAATTAAAGATACAGTTTTGTGCTAAGAGGCAATACAGAAATTAGTTCCTGAATTAGTTGTTAATTGATTTGGTAATTCCCTGGGGTCTGCATGCTCTTTTTTCCTTTTTCGTTGTTGCATTCAGTTAACAGTGACTATTCCCAGTGCACTTGAAATATTTTTTCCAATTAGATCAAATGTGCCCTTACATCAGAGGAGCGGCCTCAGCTCCACGTACCTGCCTGGAATAATGTTTAATTTGACTGCCAAAGCTGGGTTTGTGGCTTTTTCCCCGTTTGATGAGTTTCAGAGACCATCCCAAGCAAAGCTGCAGTCCGAAGAGTTTGGAATGAAATAGCATATTAACAGAAGAGACCGATGGAATTTGGCTCTCTTACTTATAAGGGTTGAATTTCTAATACATATTACATATATATTCTAATATAATTGGTCTCCTAATATTTTTAGAGCCCCTAAAATGCGAGTTTTCTGTTTTGCATCCTATAAAATGTCTTTATTTTATCTCTGAATACCTGGGACTGTCATACAGTGATGGTCCTGGGCGTGCCAAGACCGAGGTGAGCAGCTCCAGCTGCTCCACAGGTGCATTTAAAGATCCATAAATGAGATATTATTAATAACCTTTTCGGAGAAATTAACTTCCTGTCATTTTTTTTTGCTTTCCCATGGCTGTGACTTGGAGCTAACAGGAGCCTCTGGTCCTTGTAGTGGCAGGAAGGTGGTGGTTTGTGGATGAAGGAACCGGTTTCATTGGAGGGAGATTTGCTTCACAGCTCTTCCCAGCTCAGAAATTTGTCTCTGTGGTACATTTCATGTGACAGTTAACACACTCTTGTACTGGTTACTGGATTTTACTTGGGAATAAGTAAATGGAGGGTATTGAAATGGTTATTAGCGTTGATTTTGGCAGGGGGCACACAGTTTCAAAAATAATATTCCGTTTATTTGTGTGACCCAGCCTTCAAAGTGAGCAAAGGAGAACAGTGCCTTGTAGGGCACTGATGGAAAGTCATGGGATCAAACAAATTTAAAAAAAAAAAAGGAGCATTTTTTGTTTTATTTATGTTTTATACCCACGTTAATGCCATAAGAGCTCATAGATTGCTGCCAGCAAGAGTCATTGAGCTTCATGCTAGTTATTTATTTATTTATTTTAAATCCTACCCTAAAGTAATTCTCTGATTGTTTCTTTAAAGAGATGAGGACAAACTCCTGGGTTAGACCAACAGCAGATGGTTTTGTAGCTGACACATCAGGTGTGATTATAACTCCTGCTCATTGCTACGAGTCATGAGGAGATATTCCAGCTTTTGTTTGGAATAGGATGTTGATTGGGTTAAGCATCCTTGGAGAGACTGTGGAAACAAGGAGGAGGAGATGCCAGAACATGTATCAGCCTCTGTAGAAATGGAAAGGCAGGAGCTTCTATTATCTGAAATACCAATTTTTTTATAAAGGGGGGAGAGAGGGCGGTGAATCCCTATTGTATAAAAGGAGCAGATGCTGCTCTTCGGGATAAACCAGTCAAGGATCTGTTTTCCAGTGCTGTGCTCTTCAGAGAAGTGAGAGAATATTTGTTTTTTTCTTGGGACTCTACCATAAACATGCTCATCTTCTTCTGCCACAGCAGAGAAGAGGCTCCCCCAGCTCCCTGGAACAGTGCAGTGAGTGGGGCTGGGGCCTGCAGGAAGGAAGCAAGGCTTCCTTCTCTTTTCAAACTGTGGAGAATTTAATACTTTTGGGATGTTCTCCTCCTGTTCTGTGTGCAGGACTGCAGATCCTGGAGATGCCTGTCGGACAGAGCGTGGGGAAGAGCTGTCAGAGTGCTTTGGGGGAGAGGAGGAGGGAATGAGGGAAAGCAATGTAGGTATCAGAGACCATCAGCAGAGAAAGCCATAATAGGACTTTAAAACATTTATCAGGATTTCCCAGTGCTGAGGTGGTGCAATATATCACAGGGACACCTCTGTGCCATGTGCAGAGATTGACAGCACTGAGGGATCTCTACTGGTGCCCCTGGCCCGGAGCCTTTGACCCGAGGTGGTCGTGTCTAGATGCTGTAGAAAATGCTTACAGGATGCAGCCTCTTTATCTGAGCCACCTGCATCTACCCAGGTAATTAAAAAACCCCAAAACAACGGCATCGGTCAGTGGCTGAGTGTGTGGTTTTATAAGCACAGAAACACAGGATCTCCTGAGCTGGAAGGGATCCACAAGGATCAATCCAGTCCAACTCCTGGCCCTGCCCAGAACACCCTAACAATCCCACCCCGTCCCTAAGGGTGTTGTCCAAGCGATCCTGGAGCTCTGTCAGCCTTGGGGCAGTGCCCACTGCCCTGGGGAGCCTGTTCAGTGCCAACCACCCTCTGGGGGAAGAACCTTTCCCTGAGATCCAGCCTAAACCTCCCCCAATCTCCCAAAACTCCCTGTGATCCGTTGGGTTGGCAGTGGCTCAGCGCTGGCACGGAGGGAGATCTCCAGCCTGGCTTGGTGGTCAGACACTGGGGAGCAGGAATTCTCCTGCTTTTCCTTATTTTTAGCGGGTGAGAGCTGGAATCACAGAAGGGTTTGGGTTGGAAGGGGCCTTTAAAGATCACGTAGCCCAACCCCCAGATGAGCAGGGACCCCTTCCACTAGAGCAGCTGCCCCAAGGCCCATCCAGCCTGCCGGGGAAGCTGCTCCAAGGGAACAGCGGGAAAATGCCTTTGTTTGGAGGGGCTGCGAGGTGAATCCATGTGCATCTGGAATGGCTTTTGTGACTGACTGGAGCTCTTCCTCCGAGGGCATGAGGAATTAGTCCGGAGCAGTGACATAAGAAGATTAAGTGGGAAGCTTATGACAGTTAGCAAGAGAGGCTGCCTGCTAGACTGGGGTTGACACAGTGATTATTAATATGTTGTAAAGATGTTTTGGGGATTCCACCATATTTGTATGGTTGCCAGCAAAACGTTGACAGTTGCATTGTGGTTAATAAATTCATTTAGATTTATAAGCATTGTTTACAGAACCTGTTCGCCTGCTGAAACTCTAACAGCATCTGTTCCTTGGTACTAATTAACTGCTAATTACGAATGAGCTTTGTGTGTTTGTCAGTATAACTGGCTCATGCATTTTGTAAGGAACATTAACAAATTGATTTACATAGTGGTAAAGCAATCAAAAGAGTAAACTGAACAGCACGCAGCTAAAGCCCTTTAGCCTCAGTTTTTGAACGAAGCAAACTTTGGGGCATTCTGAATATTTTCCTCAATTCTTTTGCTCCCTTTTGACTTGTGTGAGAAATGTGTGTGGATCTGAGTCTGGAGGTGGGGATGGAGGGGGGTGTTCCAGAATCCCCTGTGTCTTGTTTTATTCTGTGGTGGGGTTGTGTTTGTTGTTTAATTTTAAAGCATTGGTGCTGTTGGCATGTAACACGTGTGAGGAAATGTTTGTCCAGAGGATAAGTGACAGTGGCAAATTAAAAATAATAAATGCCACGAAGAAGGACTACTGTTTGGGAGGGGAGCAGGGGGTGTTTGAAACTTTGGCACTCTGACTGTGTTGGTTTGTTTGGTTTGGATCTTTGAAACATCCACTATGAAAACCCTTCCACCTCTGTTTAAATACGGTTTTCTCTAATCCTGCTTTTGTTCTTGGAAAATCCTCTGACTGCAATAATAATCAGCACATCTTTAGGACAGTCTCAGCGGCCTGGCCAGGCCAAGTGTTGGCACTTAAATATTTTGAATTTAAAGGTAACAATTTGAATGTAAAGGGAATAATTGGCAGAGGTTGCCCAGAGAAGCTGTGGCTGCCCCATCCCTGGAAATGTCCGAGGTCAGGTTGGACGGGGCTTGGAGCAACCTGGGATGGTGGAAGGTGTTCCTGCTTGTGGCAGGAAATGGAATGACATGGGTTTTCAGATTCCTTCTAACCCAAACCATTCTGGGATTCTGTAATTCAGTGGTGCAATTCTTTTTAAAGAAAAAAAAAATCTCAATTTATTTTGCACGAGTTAAAACAAGGAGAAAAATCATTTAACTGAGCATTGTGTTTACTGTAAAGGATCCTTCATGTCATGGTGAGTTGGAGGTGAGTGACATGATTAGATGAAACCATCATCTGTGTTATATTTCACTTACAGTTGTCCTATAGCTGTAAAGCTTGAAATGAACCTTGTAACTGAAATTGGGGAGAAGACAATAGCGATGCAAACACACACTGCAGGGTTTGGTTTTTAGCAGAAAACTCTTCTAGGGAGGCACAGACACAGTGGCTTATGTGGACTAAAACTTGCCAGAAAAACTGAATGGCTTTTTTTGATAGAATTTCAAGTGAAGTGAATGAAGGAAACACAACAGATGTCAAATATTTGGATTTTAGTAAAGCACTTTGATGCAGCCTTGGCCGCGTCTTAAACTGAGGGTTGGTCCAAATGCGTTTGGCTGAAAACTGGCATGTGGATTGAAACTGGTCTGGAGGGGCATAAACAAAGCCTAAAGCCAGGCCATGGTCTGAGCAGGCTGGGGGCAGTGCCCTGTGTCTGCTGGGAACGTGTAAATTCATCCCTGTTTGACAGAACCAGGGAAACAGGAACAACAGGGCACAATGAGCGAGAAGGGGAGATGGGCTCAGGTTAACCTGGGTTAAAACCCACCTGCTCAAACTTCTGGTTTAACCCAAGTCTGGAAGGTGTTTTGCATTTTTCAGATACCTCACCAGGACACTTTTCCAATGACTCCCAGGGACAGGAACCTGTCAGGAAATCCTTCCCTGGGAGGGTGGGCAGGCCCTGGCACAGGTTGCCCAGAGAAGCTGTGGCTGCCCCTGGATCCCTGGAAGTGTCCAAGGCCAGGCTGGACGGGGCTTGGAGCACCCTGGGCTGGTGGAAGGTGTCCCTGCCCATGGCAGGGGGTGGCACTGGATGAGCCTTAAGGTCTCTTCCAACCCAAACCATTCCCTGATTTCAGAATTAATATTAAGAGAAAGCTTCTGGACTTTGGGGGACTTATCAGTCTGTAGAATGTTCCCTCTATAAGGAAAAATAAAAACTTAGTGATTTGGCTTTTCTTTAAAAAAGAAGGGGTGGATTTTCTTTTAAAATCCTGTTGAGACAGTGAGATTGTGTAGGTAAGTCTGGGCACTGAGTACATTTCTCTCCTCTTCATAACTAATATGAGTCTTTGTCACAAAAGAAAAATACCAAGACATACCATTTGTGAAAGGGTTTATAGTACAGTATATCACCCTATTATGAATGACAGGATTTAAATGGTTGGGTAGAGAACTGGAGAACTGCTACAAATCAAGTAGCTGGATTAACATCTAATGTTCCCTTCTGGTGTGAATATTTTAAGAGGGGGGGGATTAGGAAATCTTTGAGTGTGAGAGGTGTTAGAGGGAAAAATAAAATAGCAAAGGTAGTTCGTGGCAATGCTGTATTTGTGGCTGAGAAATAACAGGTTTGTGATCACTGTTGGTGCTTTAGTCTTGCAGCACAGTGATTTCTCTAAGTAGTTCCTGATGGAGATTGAGTCACACTTAGTTCAAATTAAGTGGAGGTTTTTAATGCTTGTGTGATGTGAAGCAAGAGGTTTCCTGCCTGTTTGTGGAGCACGAAGATTCCAAGCTCCCCGTTTCTGCAGCAGGTGAGGGCAGGCAAAAGTGAGGGGCTTTGAAGGTGAGAGGAGAGGGGAAAGAATGCCAGTGTGATGGATAACAGAAGTGGAGGGACAGAGCTCAGGTGGAGGAGCCAGGTGAGAGCAAAATCTGCATTAAACAGCTGAGAGAAGGAGGGTGAATATTGAACGAAGACTCTGAAGTTTTAAGAGAGTGAGAATAAAAAGCAGGTGATGTTTTCAATGACATTAGAAATCTTTCAGTAAAAGGAGAAGCAAACTACACTACTCACCTTAGCTGGTCCTTCCACCAGCCCAGGTTGCTCCAAGCCCCGTCCAGCCTGGCCTTGGACCCTTCCAGGGATCCAGGGGCAGCCACAGCTTCTGTGGGCAACCTGTGCCAGGGCCTGCCCACCCTCCCAGGGAAGGATTCCTTCCCAACATCCAAACATGTTGCAGTTCTCCCATCCCAAATGAGAGAACAAACAAGACGCTCCACCAACAGGGAAACCACAGGTGATGGGTTTTTTTCTGTGTGATGTTCCTCTCTGAGGTGTTGATCTCAGTGCCATGAGCTCAACCCTCCACACAGCATCTCCAGTCCTCCCACCAGCAGTGTTCCCCAGGGCTGTGGGCTGAGATCCTTATTAAAAAAAGAAACAAACAAACAAATAAATTGAGGGGGTTTTTTCACTTTGCTTTGTTTGAGGGGTAGGGAACAACACGTGCCTCCTCTGCACTCCCTGTCAGAGGTTTGGAGGGACAGGAGTTGGCGATGGATCTGGGTAGCTCCACCTGCTTTCTGTTTCCTTTAATTATCCATCCATACCATGTCTACCCCTCATTACAGGGGATTGTGTCTCGTGCTGCCTGTGAAGAGCTGTCCCCATTAAACTGGTTAAAATAGCAAGACATTAACGTGCCTCTGCCCTTCTCCCTGGGCTGGGTGACGAATAATGGATCAGCACAAACTACTCAGAGCGACCACAATTTAAATATTTTAGCCATGCCTTGGCTGTGCCTATCTGACCAGCTTTCTCCCAGCTTCTCTGCAGGGTTGGCTTTGTAACGTTGCTCCCCAAGAAATGTGGCCTTCCTGGTTATTCAGATTTGGGATTAGATCCCTCTCAGCTGAAAGGGATCCCGGCGTTCGCCAGAGCTCCAAGTAAAAATGACTTTGTTCTCTGCTATGTTAAATTGGCTGGTTAATTCTGGTGTTATTTACCCTGTAATTCATTAGTTTTACTCTACCATTGGCAGCTGACAGGCTGTAATTTCATGCCTTGCAATAAAAGATGTCTCATAATCTGCTTCATTTAGCAGCAAGAGAATTTAATGAAATTAACTGCAGTCCTAATTATGCCAGTGAATACTAAAGACTGCTATCAAGTTTCCTCAGAAAAGGACAAGGTCCACCTTATGAAGGATTTAGAATATAATTTCCTGGGAAAAGTTGCAAATGTCTGCTTCTATTGGCCAACAAGGGCCAATTACAAGAGCTGATATGACTTTAATGAACTAGTTTGTTCTGAGGATATCTCACAAGGAATAATAATTTTTTATTTTTGAGCAAGTTTTTAGAGGTTTCTCTCCTCTGAATGGCTGATCTATGAGAATTTTGGTGTTTTGCTTCTGTTTGGGGGACTTTTCCCCTGTCCTTTGTGGTGCCTTTATGCTGAGCCTGAGCTACTCAAGGAGGTGATGGCAGTGGGGTTTGGGGGTCTTAACCCACAAGAATCAGGGACTTTGTCCTCACATTCATTGGAAGTTCAGTTGCACAAACACCACAATTGACAAGGAAATGGGAAAACTCAAAAAGAAACATGATTGACCAAGTTGGAACACACTGGGCTAGTGGAAGGTGTCCCTGCCCAGGGCAGGGGGTGGCACTGGGTGAGCCTTAAGACCCCTTCCAAACTATTCCATTAATCCATAAAGGATTGATCCTGAGGAGCATTCCAAGTGCTGGGGAAACTCTGAGGCTCCTCTTTGCGATTTTTTTTCTCAAGGATTTTTCTCCTGATAAATCCTCTTTTTTTTTTTTTTTTTTTTTTTGGTGCATATCCATGACTCTGTATTAAAAAGGCCTTTCTCTATTAGCTGGCAGGGCTTTCCTGATTCCCATTCCAAAGTATTGGTTGATGTATTTGCCAAATGTGCTCTAACTGCCTCCTGAGCACCGCCACACTCCGGCAACATGATGTGAAATGTAACCGCCAGTTTATGGCTTAAATGATGTTAAATGTAGTTAATTGGAAAAACTTTTAACTGCAGAGAATTTCCCTGTGAATAGCCTTCATAATAACCACCCCACTATAAACCACAAAATGCTTTGCTCACAAGGACAACGGGACTATAAAGGTGAAGTGTATTGATCAAATTACCTGAGATAATAAACTTCGGATGAATAACTCCTCTATTGATGAATGGGAGAAGTCTTCTTCTTTTTTCCCTAATCCCCTCACTGTGATGGGAAGGCAGTTGAGGGAACAGTGTTGCAGAGAGTGGTTGTTGTGAGCAGAGTTTATATTTTTAAGTTAAAGAGCTGCGTGAAATTGTTGATGGAAAATGGCACTGAATTTTTTTTTTTTTTACTGTTGCTGTTTCCTTTTTTTTTAAAGCTGTAATTTCTTGAAAGTACAACCATCTTCCTTCAGATAAAAAGTTATAGGGCTACATAAAAGCGAGTATGTGTGGGGAAAGAGCCTCAAAATGGTCAGTGTTTGCAGCAGCTTGCAAAGAACATAAAGGGTGAGCAGTGAACTCCTCCACAGGGAGGTCAGAACACAGCTGGGTTTGGGCACTGGGTGTGCTCCTGTGAGAACAGGGAAGAGTTTAGGGCTCTGGAAAAGAGGGAGAAGTGTGGTGGAAGGGGGCTTAGGAGCAAATGAGATGTTGTGTTTTCTCTCGCTTAGTGCATCCTCATTCCCATCTAGGGGTTTTATGAGTGTGGTCCAATAATGGGAAAGACAGGGAAGGTGATGGGTGTGCCTGCCTATCCCAACAGCTCGAGCTTGGGATTTGATCAGACATGGCAGCTACCTTGGCAACTTGAGATAAGTGACTTGCAATAAAACTAATACAGACCTTTTTTTTATATATATATCTCTATATCAGAATGTAAACAGAAAATTCTCTATTTTTGTTCAATGTGCCTTTATCACCTGTCATTGCATTTATGAGTGAAGGATAAAATGAGAGCTGAGGGAAATGGGGTTCCTTTAAAAACCCTTGTTGATGGAACANCAACTTGAGATAAGTGACTTGCAATAAAACTAATACAGACCTTTTTTTAACATAGATATCTGTATCAGAATGCAAACAGAAAATTCTCTGTTTTTGTTCAATGTACGTTTATCACCTGTCATTGCATTTATGGGTGAAGGATAAAATGAGAGCTGAGGGAAATGGGGTTCCTTTAAAAACCCTTGTTGATGGAACAAGGGGGGTTGGGACTAGATGGTCTTTTAGGTCCCCTCTGTGATTTTGGAATAGCTTCAGAATTGTTGGTCAAAGTGAGCAGAGGCAGTACAGGGTAACTCAGACGTGGTGGTTTGTTCCACCAGCTGGAAAACTGAAATTCCAGAAGAGCCACATGGATCTGTTCCAGTGTCATTGTTACAGGGCAAGCTTCAAAACTATTGACCTGAAAGGAAGATGTACCTGTTTCAGGGGAATGGACTCAGCCATAGAAGGCAGTAATATGAAATACTAAAAGAGCAGTTAGGTTTGAAATGGTTTGTGGTGAGGACAGGTGAGGAGTCGATACTCAGGACAGCTCAGGATGGGTGATGTTATTGTTTGCCTGAAAGATAACCAGAGCTGAGCTGGCTGCTCCAGGGGGTTGTGGTGTTCAAGGGTTTTTATTTTCAGGTTTTTAAAGGCTCCATCAAGGCAGACAGCCTTTAGTTAGAGCTGAATCTGTCCATGTGATACATTATAAAAATCATTAAGACACAGAATGTGAATTGACGCTGTTAAAGTGTGGAGGGGAAAAAAAAATCTATGTCTGGAGTTTGTAGAAGAGCAGATTTTTATCTTCTTAGGGAAAGATTGAACTGAACATGGTGGGATACAAAGAAGGTCTTGGGTATCAGCAGGACAAACGAGGAAGGGAACCAGAGGCAGGAACACATTTCAGGAAATGAATCACTGGACCACTTAATTCAAGTCCAGAAACATGAGTGTTAGTAAAATAAATCCTGTTAATAATAAGATTTGATAATTACATTTTCATAAGGTAATAACCAAGACCAAATAATAATAATCATCAAACAATAGCAATCAAGGCCAGAGTATTAGTTCTGTGTAATAATAATCATGTCTTTGCAGGGAAGAGCTTAAATAACATGTCTCAGCCAGTCTGATGGTTGTACTGCGTTGTTCTTATTTTATTTGGTGCATACAAAGTATGGGAAAATGACCTGAAAAGCCTCACACCTTGTTGTGCATAAATAGACTTCAGAGGGATTTGGAATAGGACTCAGTGTGAGAAACAGACACAGAGCTGGGATCCCTCATTGTGAACGGCAGAAGAAATTGTTCTCTGTAAAGTTCTGGGGTGTTGTGAAGCATCCTGTGAGTGTGGTCACCTTACTGCTTTGTGTAAATATGGATAGATGGGGATACACGCTCTCCTGTGGAAAATGTAAAGAACATTATCCTGTCGGAATGGAAAAGCCAGAGCTGAGGGCAACCAAACTGAGAATATCTGTGCATTCAAAAGGTGGGAGCGAGACAGGTCTGCAGGCTTTGGAAGGAGATTAAGAGGAGCCTCCTTTGAATGGCCAGGGTGATGTTTGAGCACGAGGCACCAGGGGCAAGAACCTGAGCTGGAGGAGAGGTCAAACATGGCAGGAACCAGGGCTGGGATCTGAACTGTGATAAAACAGACATTTTTAACGTGTTCCATGCAAAATTCAGCGTGGGTTATTAGTGAACCTGGGCTTGGCTGAGGGTTTTTAGAGTTCAACCCTTACCATGATTCATTTTCCCTGGCTACCCTCAAACTTCGGAAGAATAACATTTAGTTGGTACACCCTGAGCACCAAGCTCTTAGCACCCAAAATTAAAAGCTGGGTTGAAAATGTGAGCTAGATCAGAAGCCCGGGGAAGGCAGCAAGTTGGCCCCGAAGGGGGGCTTTGATGTCCCTAATGCCTATTGTTTAACGCCAGGCTCTGCTTTTAAATGCCAACGCACAGCATGGAGGCCTGGCCCTCCCATGGCGCCACAGAGGGTGCGTTGGGTGGTGGGGGAAAAGAAAGGAGAAATCTTCCATCCTGCCTGCACGAAGTTGATGGGGAGGAAGAAGGCTTTTGGAGATTTTTTTTTTTTTTTTTTTTTTTTTTTATTTTCTTAAGGAATCGCGTGGCAAAGCGTGCAAAGTCGGCCTGCCGTGCGCGCGGGCGTGCAAGGGAAAGTTAGCAGTCAGTCAGGTTTTATCTCTTAATGAATAGAGACTGCTGAAGTAAGGGTTAGGTAATTGAGTTTATAATTAATTAGCCATAACCCTCATCAGATAAAGCAGTTGTCGAGATTTTTTTTTTTTTTTTTTTTATCATCTCCTTTCTCTCCCCAGGGCCTGCCCTTCTTTGTCCTTGCGCTGACAAGCCAGCACTTATCTCAGGCCTTCTCCAGCCCCGTGCCCATCAACCCCTCCTCCCTTGGGCCGGGCTTTGGTGGTCAGCCTGGCCCTTGTATTGTCCTGCCCGGCTCCCAATCAGCCTGGCTGTCCTGCCGGGATGATGAATTAGCGGGAGGAGTTGACGTGGAGGTGAACTCCAGATCGGGCTCCCGATAGCTCCCCGAGCAGCCTCTGTGTGTGTTCGTCACTGTCCCGCCGCTGACACCTCCCGACAAAGGGCTCAGAAAGGGGAGATTGAGCCAAAGAAATGGGGCACTTTACTTCTTCCAGAAAGTTGGGAGGCTTACAAAGAGCCCTTAATTTCTTCCGCTGCGCGATTCGCCTCGACGATACCGGGGAGAGAAATTAGATTTTTTTACGCCGTTTCTTTTGGTGGCCTTATCTCCCTTACACTGGAACTGGTTTGCTTGCAGTAAGGGGGAGAAAATTTAGACACCTATCTTGAAAACATCAAGATTGTTAAAGGTGTCCAGTCTGTGTTGAGCTGGATGAAGGGGATTCGGGTGTCAAATCTATCCTCCATCAAAGCAGCGTCCTTTTACGGCTGCATCGGAGGAAAGGGGCTTTATTGCTGCGTTTTATGGCGGCTCGTGGCACTGAGCTGGGTTTACAGACAGGGTTACCTGCTGGAAGAGAGCAAGGTTCAGAAACCATCATGTGGGTTTTGCCTTCATCTGGAATTTTCAAGTTGGAGACGAAGCCTCCTGTGTCTTACAATATCGACTTCAGGCTCTGGATGAGCACGGGTTCTCCTTAGTCTGAGTAGCAGCACTAGGAAAGTCTCTCAGCTCAAGAAAGGCTTGATTCTTTTTGGAAACACCTAAAGCATTATTTCTTCTGTCTTCTCTCCAGTAAACTGATGAAGTTTTTCCTTTCTCTTGGCGTTTCAGCGGCAATAAATGTTTTTAGTTTGAGTTCGGTTCTCTTTGGACTCACACGTACACCTTTCTAGATCTTCCCAAAAGTTAAATCATTTAAACATTAGTTGACCTCCTCTTGAGATGACAGTGTTCCCGCATCCAAGACATTCCTGATGGCAGGACAGACCTGTTCAGTTCTGGAATAGCAGCTGGGTTGTCCCAGTGGGTTGTACAGCCCAGCAGCTGCTGTTGCTGCGGTGCTTGTGGTTTGTGAAGCCCTTCAGTTGTGCAAGGTATTTATTTTGTACAAGCATGGAAAGCAAATTTTCATGTAACTTCGCTGCTGATTAATTGGAAGAGTAAAGGAAGTGAGTCTGTGACATGTTCAAGACACGAGAAATTCCAATTAGAGATGCAAAAGCCTTTTTTTTTTTTTTTTTTTTCCCCTGCCAAGTTCAAATATTGGAGCAAATATCTACAGGGGCTGTGAAATCTCCATCTCTGGAGACAGCTGCAAGGGTGACAGTGACACTTCTGGAGCAGTGGTGACTTGTATGTTTGGATTTCAGTGAATTTAGCTTCTCTTAGGTCAGTTCAAATTGGAGGACGAGGTTGCTGGAGGTTCCTGTGGGTTTTCCTTGGAGTGGCTGTGTTTGCACCTTGCAGAGGGAGCAAAGAGCCTTCCGTCCCCTCAGAGAGACACTCAGCTGTGTGCTTTCTAAGTGAGAGAGCCCAAGCATGGATAGAGTGGAAGGGAATAAGACAAGGATCACCCTGAAATGTCACATGTTGGGGACTTCTGCCCTCGAACAATTTTTTTTTAAAGCAAAGCTGGCAGTGTCATCTGGAAAACTGGTGTGGGTTACTAGGATGGATTCAGAGGGGTTGGCCAAGTGTTTACATGTTTGGGGTTGTGAGAGAAGCAAATTCTGCTTGTTTAGTTTTCACTGGATTTATTTTTTTTATCACTAGCGTATTGCAAATAGATATATAAAAAACTATCCTAAATTTATGTATAGACCTAATAATACAATACATAGCAATTAATTTATTTTTGCTTTCAAGCTTTTCTCTTTTGAACAGTGCACATTTTATTCCCTTAATACCCATTTGACTATGGGTATGGGAGATAACTGTGTGTGTAGTAGATGAACTCGGTTTCAGCCTTTTTAGTTGCTGCTGGTAAAGGAAATGATGGGCTTTTGTACCTAAAGGAACGTTTAAATGAGGTTTTTGCTGTGATCTTCAAGTGTTCAGATCTTCAGAAGCAAGTGGAGTGTGTTACAGGACGTGGTAAAGAATATCCATATTTAAATCAATACTGAGATTTACTGATGCTAAGTAGAGAGAAGTAAGGGGGTAAGAAATAATACTTTGTAGCCTTTAAAAACTTGGGAAATAGGCTGGTGGGTCTAGATAAGGACAGAGAGAGATCATTCACCATCTGGGCAAAACAGACTGAACTTGGGGAAAAAATAATGTCATTTATTTCCAAATAAAAATTTGGAAATAAATATAATCAAATCATAAAAAAAAAAAACCAAAACATTGCCCCCACCCTTTCCTTCTTCCCAACCTGAACTTCACTCCCAAGTTTCTCTCTCTTCCTCACGGGGAGGAGGGAGATGGGGAATGGTTGGAAAGGCTGGAGTTTCTCTGCAGTTAGGAGTTTGAGGGCTTTTGGGGCGTTCAGACTTGCAGGGAAAGCAGTTTAAGGGCAGTGACGAGAGAGCAAAACCTTCTCCTTCCTGGATAAATTTGCATGATTGATTTCAATTATGACGTATTTGGCAAATTTGTTCTGTGGGGAGGAAACAAAGAGAGTGGGACCTTCCCCTGGGAGGTGTCATGGAAAGCTGTGATTTCCTGAGCTGGTTTTCCCCACTCTGGTGCTTCCAGAGCAGGGATTGATGGGCCCCTCTCCCTTAAGGAGTTTGCTAAATTGATTTTATCATTGCTTTTTGTCACTTTTCCAGAAGTAACACGGAAAATGCCACAGAAAGGGGTCCGACTGACACACCACAAGTTGGTCAGACCGGGATCAGCAGCGGCCATAATTGACAAATAATACCCCTCATAAATACTGCCAGGCTTTTCAATTAGTTTTCATCTCAAATTCGGGATGCAAAATGATGGCCTGTCAACTGACAATGGATGACAAAAATTAATAAATTGTCTTCTAAATAGTATGGACACTTAAGAAAAATTGGGCAGCCAATTTAGCACAGCATGAACCGGGGGGAACCTTTTGTACTGTTGCCGTGCCACTAATGTTGTCTGGGTCTTTATTAATGGTGCTTGGCTGCTGCTGACAGTTTTGTTGCTACTGGCAACTTTCTTCATTAAAATTAAAGCCAGCGTCAAATCCCATTAGCTGCACTCTGGGTACCTTGCATTTTTATTTTTATATAGATGTATTTATGTTATTTATTTTTGTTTGGGTTTTTTTTGGTCTTTACAAACACGTTCTTTATGTGTAGAAAAGTTGGGAAAGGTGGTTAAAAATTAGTCTTTTAGTCTCGTGCGTGGCTGATTGCTTAACTAAATAATGGACCCTAGGGTTTTTGTTTTTTTTTTTGAGGGAGATTTTTTTTCCAGCATGTTACAGCATGTCTAGTCTACAGCCAAGTAACAGAGAAATCCATAAATGAGCTTTATAAATTGCCTCTTCTGAACACTGTTCTTCTGTGTTGCCTGCAAGCTGGTTGGTTCTGGGATACTCTCATAAAACAACCATAGCCTCTGGAGGAGAGCAGCTTCACTTGCAGAGTGTTCTTCTGCTGCCTCTTCCACTGAAATATTAATGAGGTTCAATAGCTGCTTAAAACTGAGGGATCAACATGTGTGAGAGGCAGCTCTTAGAGGGAAAATACACTGGGTGTATCTTGACCTGATTTTGGGGAGGATCTTTGTTCCCGGGAGCATCTTCAGAGTTTCTGCTTTAACAAGTCCTGGATTGACTCCTCAAGCTGAAGGAGAGCAGGGTTAGATGGGATATGGGGAAGGAATCCTGGCACAGGTTGCCCAGAGAAGCTGTGGCTGCCCCTGGATCCCTGGCAGTGTCCAAGGCCAGGTTGGACGGGGCTTGGAGCACCCTGGGCTGGTGGAAGGTGTCCCTGCCCATGGCAGGGGGTGAGACTGGATGGGCTTTAAGATCCCTTCCAACCCCAACCATTCTGGGATGTCACATCTCTGATGGTTTGGGTTTCTTTCTCTCTAATGGATTGGGTTTACATCCCAAGTAGGACAAAGCCTTCAGTTGAAACCTTCATTTTGCTGTTACGATCATGAAAGTGCCCTTTGATTGAGGAATTGGGGTGGCTGAGGTGGTGTCCAGGCTTTGAAGGAGTGGCACCTTGAATCTGCAGGTGAAGCCAGGCTGAGGCGTGAGGCAGGATGGGTTCCACGCAGACAACCAGCAGCTAACTCCAGATGTTTGTGTCTTCTGACACAGCCTTCTCATAGCAGCTTTAATAGAGCAAGTGCTGAACAGGAAATGCCAGTGAAAAGTGCACTGGAATGGTTGTGTTGGGGAGTGATCTTATGTGGTAAGTGAAAAACAATTAGCAGTCCACATGGTCTTTGGAACTGGTGCATTTTACAGAAGTTTTTTGGCTAAAAGATGTGCTGTGTGGCTCAAATTTCACTTCCAGTTCAGCTGAAATGTGTGTTGAGTGACCCTGTTGCTCTCAAGAATGGATACTTTATAGAAAATATACTTATGTCAGTCGTGGAATTAGCATCAATCTAATAAATGCAAGCTGTGCTTTAGCTCTTCTGCTAAATTTTCCCAGTTTAAAAAATAAATTAAAAAAAGGTGTCAGTAGTTAATTGTTGTCTGAAGCTTAATATCTGTTGAGGCAAATGAGCCATGAAATATTCTGCACAGGAAGTCTTGTATCTGGATTGAGTTTAACATTAAAACAATATTGCAGTTTTGAACTTGCTGACACAATGAGCAGAATCCTTTATTTTGAAATTGCCCTGATGGATGGGAAGCTCTGGCAGTGTGGCAGAGGAGGAGTCAGTGCTGTACATGAAGCAAAGCAGACCCAGACAAAAACCAGCCTCTGTTTTTCTCAGAACCACCCTCTGGGGGAAGAACTTCTTCCTGATATCCAGGCTAAACCTCCCCTGACACAGCTTAAAAATAATAATAAAAAAAACATCTCTAGTGTAGGTAAAGGAAGTGAAGAGGTTGTGGGTTGCTTCTGGGAACCAAAGAGGTTCCTTTCTCCTCCACTAGGCCTTGAGTTGCTCTTTGAGGAAAGGTGAAAACCCCCAGACCCTTGTTTTCTGTCTGCTGATCAGCTGTGTATGCTCTGAAAAGGACTATTTAAAAAGATGTGTCTCTGCTGCCCCAAGTAGATGAATCATCATTTTTATGAGCTGTTTAGCTCAGTGTCTCCTCAGATCAAATAGCAAAGGGATGTGGTTGTGGCTCTCTTTATACAGTTGTCTTGTGTGTCCAGGCATGCTCTACATTTATCTAAGTATTTCCCTTGTCTTGAAGATGGAGTCTGCATTTTTTTTTGCAGCTTTTCTAAGAATACAAAACATAATTTCATGCACTTTAGGAAACAGGGTCCGGATTAAACCCAGTTATGTCATGTCTGACTCAACCCTTGGAATGGGTCACCCCTCTGAGCCCATTAATCTGCTCGTGTGGCTGCTCTGACTCCCCTTCTGCTGCCTCACAAAGCTGCAGGTGTGTGCAAGCCTGAAAGGAATGGGGTATAAAACCTTTCTAAACGAGTTTCTCAAGACAGGCATAGCGCTGGTGATCCCTCCCTGAGCTCAGCACAGTGGCTGCTGCTTGTTCTTGGATCCTTTGGGCAGTTGGAGTGCCAGGACGTTGGCCCATCTTCCCTGAAATCCATCTGTACACCCCTAGGCCGGTGAGGAGATGTGGAGAGACGCTGCCCTCGCTGGGTTTTTGGGGTTGTGGGCGCGTTTTGTGGTGTTTCCGTAACTCTGAAGCAGCTCCTGTGTCTGGAAGATGTTAATTCCATGTGTGCCACTTCCCTTAGTGGGTAGGGTGAGTCTGTTGAAGGGGATGAAGGAATGTTTTGAAGGTTCCTTAACTCTTTTTTCTGCTAATGTGGAGAGGGTAATGCTCAACATTACAGTAACTGCATCTCTGAAGGACTGTCCTCCCCATTCCTGTTCCTCTGGGTGGACTGGACATCCCAGGTGGCTAAACATTAACACACATATTTCCTTTATTTTCCTTTATTTTTCTCCTGGTCTAGGAGAGGTTTGAGGCAAGAGAATGGGGTGGGTGGATGGAAGAGTGATGGAGCAACCTGGGCTAGTGGAAGGTGTCCCTGCCCATGGCAGGGGGTTGGGACAGGATGAGCTTTAATTTTCCTTCCAGCCCAAACCATGCCATGATTCTGTGGTGGTTGCAGTGTGGAACCAGTCCAGTGTGTCCTGGCAGACTGGTCCCATCGTGAAGCAGTGCAGGGAGCATCACCTCCTGTTCAGGAAGGTGTCTGTAGTGGGGTCATTGATGCTGGATGGTCCCTGACCGGAGGACAAGGTGTAAATGTAAAGAAAAACAAGACAATTAGGAAATACTGTTAATCAGAGTAACAAAGAAGGTGCCCTTCTACTGGAAAGGAGAAAAAAAAAAGATACTTCCTACCTTACCCCTGCCAAAGTTTGAGGACCAGAGGTGTGTAACTGTTCAGCAAAATTAATTTTTCATTCAGAAGACTCCCTTGGATTAAACAAAATTAAATATAAGTTTAAAAATCCCACTGCAGAGCAGCAGGGTTTCTGAGGGTGGTTGGCAAAGGCCTTTTTGGTCCCAAAATTTCCCAACATGAAGTGTGAATCCTTTCTGCACAATAACATGAACACAGTTTAAGGAAAAAAAAGGAACACACACACACTTTTTTTTTTTTTTTTTTTTTTTTTCCCCTGCCAGCGTTCCTGGGTTTGTTATTCAGTCGCTGCTGTATTAAATTGGATTTTGTGTCCATCATTATTAAAATGTGAAGTGTGTCGGTCACAAAGCATACATTTCAGGGCAGTTAGCTGAATAATTCTTTTCTTTATTATCCCAAATTACTGCTGAGCTCTGGAGAGGTGAGCAGTTTAGCCAATTATTGCCATTTGAGCTGGATTTGTGGGTGATTAGCTCCTGGTCGAATTCAGTCCTGGCAAGGGCTTTGAAGCCTTGGCTTGTGTGATTTTCACAGCGGTGAGGTAGGAATAGACACGGCTAATGACAGGAAGGTCGCGTGGGTGAGGTGACCTGCAAGGGGGGGGCCTGGGTTTAGCAAATAGGGCATCCACAATAACAAGTGTGTCACTAACCCCGCCGTGCATAATCGGAGTTTTATAGGATTGTTGGAGATGCTGACAGCTCAATTAAAGTGTAACCCTTTGTACCAGATACCCCGGCAGAACGAACAGAAATATTACCAACAAAAAAAAAGGGAGGGGGCCACAAGGGAACTGGTTAAAGATCCAGGGTTCTTTTTCTTCCCCCCCCCC
>VXAW01012412.1:143223-168049 GCA_013399735.1 Tyrannus savana | reverse complement strand
TAGGGTTTGGTTTTTTTTTTTTTTTTTTTTTTGGTCATATTTTTTCTAACAGTCCAGGGTAGGCAGAAGAAGCCTGCAAGGCGACGTGGGCAGAAACTGTGGCAAGGCAGGAAAATGTTGTGACTTGCTGGGGGCTGTGCCCTGTTCGGAGTGGCAAACCAGGGTTAGAGTGAGCGCTGTGCCAGTCCTTTAAACACCCATTCTACTCCACAGGGAGAACTTTTTATAAAGTCTAATGTAACTCATAAAACAGGGCTAAGGAAAGAGTGCCCCGTTCCCAAAGCTGCCAACTGAGGGAGAGCTCAAGAAGTCCGAGGCACAGGGTGGGATTGTTGGGGTGGCCTGTGCAGGGCCAGGGGTTGGACTCCATGATCCTTGTGGGTCCCTTCCAGCTCTGGATGCTCTGCAGTTCCAAGTGTCCTGCTGTGCTGAGTGTCCCTCTCCTTCAGGCACGTGTTCCACGTTGTCTTTTGCCCCAACTGTTGTGAGAACTTCCTGTAAAATCATTTGTTGCCTGTCGGAGGAACTCGGAGCAATCTTTAATCAAGGCCGGGCTGGACGGGGCTTGGAACATCCTGGTTCAGTGGAAGGTGTCCCTGCCCATGGCAGGGGGTGAAACAAGATGAGCTTTAAGGTCCTTTCCAACCCAAACCATTCCGGGGATTAAAATTAAAAATGCAGTAACAGCGAGCACTAAGTTTGTTCTTCCCATTTACCACGTCCCTGGTGTTGATGTTCCTTGCAGGAGTTTGGTAGCTGTCCTTTGTTGGAGGTGACAATTGCAGGGGCTGTGATGAACTGTAAGACTTGCTTCATCAGCACTGGGGATTTTTTTCAGTACATCTTCCTAATTTTCCTTCGTAGCTTGTGTGCAGAGAGCTTGGAAAATAACGAGTTGGAGGTTGATTGTCCTTCAAGTTTAAGCAAAGCCATTATCTTTTGCTCTAAGTCAGGTGTTAGATCCTCTCTTCTCTTTGTCTCCAGATGGAAATCGTGGCTGATCAGCCTCAGCATTAGGTAACCATTCATGGTGTAATTACCTGCTGCACAGAGTTACTGCCTTGTGTTTAGGGAACGTTAGAAGAGAATTGGGTGCAATGTTCTGATTTCATTTTGTCCTAAAAGGTGCATAACATAAATTTGCATAGTTTCCTCTGTGTGGAAGCATCTTTGACTTTGTAGCAAAACTGCTGCTGCTGGTTTTTTTTTAGTGCCAGTTTTTATGGAAGGTGGGGGGGGGTTCTATGTACCTGGATGCAGTTAAGAATATTTGGGGGTTTTAGGCTTTTGTTTTTTTGGAATGTTATTGTTAGATACTGAAGTTGGAGAAGATTTGAGGTTGCCTGTTCTCAGATCTCTTCAGAGCCACTCCAGTTTCTTGTAGCCATTGTTCTGTGGTTCAGTTGATCCCCAGTTGTGCCCCATTACTGGAGGAGATCATAAAATCCCAGGCTGGTTTGGGTTGGAAGGGACCTTCAGGCCCATCTTGTTCCACCCCCTGCTATGGGCAGGGACACCTTCCACCAGCCCAGACTGCTCCAAGCCCCGTCCAACCTGGCCTTGGACACTTCCAGGGATCCAGGGGCAGCCACAGCTTCTCTGGGCAACCTGTGCCAGGGCCTGCCCTCCCTCCCAGCCAAGAATTCCTTCCCAATATCCCATATACCCCTGCCCTCTGGCAGTGGGAAGCCATTCCCTGCTTTCCTGTCACTCCAGACCCTTGTCCAAAGTGTCTCTCCCTCTTTTATAAGTCCCCTTTAGGTACTGGAAGGGAGAGGGATATTTGCTGCAGCTTTCCAAGTGTAAAAACTTGAAAGAGCTTCATATCTCACTGACCAGAAGACCAAGCAGCATTCCCTTAAATTCCTGGGGAAGAAAAGACCTAACTTTGTGAAGCGGCGAAAGCAAGTTTCATTTGTATGGAAGGATTCCAAATGCACTGGGAATCTTCAGCAGTTTATTTCCTAGAGGGTTAGTTCCATCCTTTGGTGTCTGCTCAGATTTCATTGTTGAAGTGAGAGCAGCCTGGTCTACTGGATGGTGTCCCTGCCCGTGGCAGGGGCTGGAATTAGCTGAGCTTCAAGGTCCTTTCCAACCTGAACCGTTCTGGGATTCTGTGATGTGCTGATATGACTGCCATAAACTTAAATGGGCTCTAATACTGGAAACCTGTGACAGTTAAATCTTCTGGAAGCAAGAAATAACAATTAAGAATTACTCTCTTGTTTATTATTAGGATGAGCTAGACTGGTCCCAGTGCTGCTGGGCAGACTGTGCAGAGTTGGCTGGTCATACAATCCTGGGGGATTCAACAGCATTTGTTGCCCAAGTTAATACATTTAAAGGAAATGTTTTGTTGTCCAGAATTTGTGTGAAGCAGTTAGTTTGTGATCCTGGCTGAGGGGCTGCCCTTGGACTTATTTGAGGGAAGATTTTTTTCTGATGAACATTTTTCTTTTGTGCACAGGATGCACATGATTCCTAAAAAATTCCCAGCGGTGCTGGCTGCTGATCGTGGCTGTGAGAACTACAGACCTGAGGTGGAAAATTAGGAATTTACACTGTTAGTGTGAGATTACCTGTTTCATTGTGTCAGAACAGCAGCAGGGTAACGGTGTGGGGTGGGCTAAAAATCAGGGAGGGGAAGAAAAGGG
Organism: Tyrannus savana; assembly: GCA_013399735.1. Classification (NCBI taxonomy): domain Eukaryota; kingdom Metazoa; phylum Chordata; class Aves; order Passeriformes; family Tyrannidae; genus Tyrannus; species Tyrannus savana. Next base: position 165,395 of record VXAW01012412.1, on the reverse strand, counting down.
GAGGCTGGTGGAAGTTCACACCACGGCCATGGCAGTGGGATGATCTTCTGAAAGAAATTAGAAACCATCAGAGCCACAGAACGGTTTGGGTTGGATGGGACCCCAAAGATCATCGAGTTCCAACCCCCAGCCTTTTCCGGGGGGGGGTTTTCCTGAAGGCTCCGTCTTGGCTCTGGCTGCCTTTTTAAAGGCTGTTTTTAGGGCTTCTCACCTACCAGCATCTTCCAAGAGATCGCTTTTTTAAAATGCTGCCAGTTTGCTGTTTCAAACCCCACAGGACAGGTGTATAGTTTTGTTCTGAGCTGGCCAGGTCGGGAGCTCACAGGAAGGCGTCTCTGGAGCGGCCGGGCTTTGTGGGCGCCGCGAGCTCAGGTGGGCCGGGCGTGCTCTTGATGCTGCCTTGGCTGGAGTTGGGATGTTTTGGGGTGTTTTTTCCAGCTTGGCTCCAATCAATGCAGCGCTGGGGGCCCTTCATTAGCCGCTCCTGCTCCCACGGAGCTGCTGGGATGCAGAGCCACGGGCAGCCCGTAGCTTGGGCGGGTGCCCCGGAGCTTCAGCAGCGTTGAGCTGATTGACTCAGCTCTAAGGCCCCAGCCTCCCGACAGCAAACGCAATCAATAAATCTTTTGTTGGTAAATAATTGCTATCGAACGGGGGGTTTTTAATATAAATTTATGAGTGGTGTTTTATCACAGCTTGAGGCTACGGCGAGCCGCTGAGTGATGGATTTCGGATCGCACTTACATTCATTACATTAACTTTGTAAGTTATTTAAAGCTTGTACACTTAACATTGCTTTTGGCTTGCAATGACCTCCTGGGAGTAGAACGTAGCACAGGCATTGCTAATAAAGAGCTGGTGGAAGGTCCGGGCAGCTCCTCTGTTTGCTTTGTGTTCCTCGAGCAGAACCCGGGGAGGGAGGTCCGTGCACTCCAACTGGGGCCTTTTTCCTCTGGCTCCTTAAAAACAGAAGCTGCAGGAGTCTGGTGGGAGAAGCCATTGTTTTGTCAGACAGACACAGAATTGCAATTTGGGAGGGAGGGGGTTAAAAAAAATAAAAAAAAAAAAAAAAGTGTGAAAATGTTCTCCTGTTTGTGTGGAAATTGGAGGTGTTAAATCCTCAGCGTTGAGTCTGGAGGCTTTGGGTCAGCTACACCCAACTGCAGATGGAAGACTAAGAAGTTAAAGGTTTCATACAAATTAGGGAAAATGATGTTATCAATTAATAATCATTTGAGGCAGAGATTATTTAGACCAAAAAAAAGTGGGTGTTTGGAAGTAGGAGATGGCCTTGGTCTCTTACTGCTCAGCTTGGGGACCAGAGGTGGGGTTTGCAGTGTGTTCTGTGTACGTGGGGACCTGTTTGATGGGGACTGGGGATGTGCCCAAGATGCCTCTCAGTTGCCTCAGAGGTACCAGAGGTCAGTGGGAACCCCTGGAACTCATTTCCCAGGCACAGTATCTGATGTGACTTAAACACAGACATAAAGTGGCTGGAGCAAAAGGCTTTTACTTTAAAGGAACATTTCTTGTCGTATCAGGGCCATTTATTTTTTTTTTTTTTAAATTTAGTTAACGTTGAAGTACATTTATAACTGATATAAACTCCGATTCTACGACCATTTCTCCAGATCATTCTGTAAAATTATCACAAATTGGTGGCCCTGGGGGGAAAGATGTGGTTTATATGGGCTACTTCACTTTATAACACCAAGTCCTTGTGTTCAGAGCAGTTTCCTCTCCAGGTACTTGAAGATACCTTTAATTCTCACATAATGTGAAAATGAATGTGTTTGCCAAAGGAATGCCTGAAGGAAATGGATTGGGAGGTCTGGTTTGTTAGTTAGGCACACAAATAGGTGCATCATTCATATCTAATGCTGAGCTGGATTTTTTTTTTTTTACATCAAGCACAGAATTCCACTTTAAAAATCTGGTGAAACCTCGTTTTGAATAGATTTCTTCATTTAGATCCATAGCTAGAATGTCAGAATTCACACCTAGATAGTAGCAAAGCTTTTGTGTAGTCAAAATCATGACTGTAGTGGGTTTTTACTATTTGTTGAGTTTATAATTGGCAATTGATAATTGAACTGATAATTATGGAAGTAATTACATGTTGTCTGTATGGCAAAGGTGTGAAGTACATAAACTTTGATTTTGTCCGAAAATTAAAAAAAAAAAATTAAAAAAAAGGCAGAGGGGGGGGAAAAAAAAGATCACCATTGTGTTCCTTACTGCTTTTTTTTTCCCCCCCATTAAAAGGTCTGAAGAACAAACCAGCGCAGGGAAAGTGTAATTTTTGATCCCCACGGCACAGCACTAACTAGAATTGGGTCCCCCTGAACGTGCTGCAGGTGAGGTATGAAAGATGGGAAAGGTGAAGCCACGGATCACCTCCTATAGACAAACAGGCGAGTCAAAGGCAGAAACAAGCTTTCATTTTTTTAACAGAAGAAAACAACGTCTGTCACCACTGGCACGCGGTAATTGGGCTGTGCCGCGGGAGCTTCTGTGAGGAGGCGGTGCAGGAGCCCCATTCTCCTTGAAAAAGTTCCAGTTGTGGCGAGGAACAGCGCAAGGGAAATGCAGACGTGATCCCCAGGCGGTCGGGGAGTTGGGAGTCTGGGTGGCTGTGTTAATTCAGGGATCCAGCACGAGCTCCTCTCCACGGTCCCATCCACGGTTCGGGTTGAGCTGGGAAGGGTTCCCCTCTCCGGTTGTGTCCCGAGTGCGTGGCCAGGAGCAGGCAGGTGTGAGTGGGGCTTTTCCCCTGGGATCACCCCTGGTGTTGCACAGGGAGAGCTGTTGGGTTGTGTGGAGAGTGGCGAGGGACTTCAGCTGGAAGCTGTGACATCTGGAATTCTGCTGGCTCTGGAGGACTTCTGCTTGGGCAGAGCTGGCCTGTGTCCCCTCCTGGCTTTGGGATCAGCTCTGCAGAGACTTCCTAAAGCTGCAGGCTTAATGGGAAAACGAACATCAGAACTTGCTGTCAAGGTTTTTAACCTGCTTGGACAGGAACAGCTCCGTGGCAGTCGGAAGCATCGTTCTGTGTTCTGATTTCCCTTTATTTTGATTGCCTTGGCAGAGGAGAAGGGACAGCCTCATTTTGTGGGGGTTAGGGAACTGCAGTTTGTGTTGGTTTAGGTTCCTGGTTATGATTCAGTGAAGTGTGTGCTCGTGTCTCTGGCACTGGTGTATGGTGTGGTAGGGACTGTCCACAGTGTCTCCACCTGGACATTCCAGTAAGACTCCTGTAACCAAAGCACTGTATGATTCATTAGGAACTGCCTTCTGGCTTGGTGTTGGACAGCATTTCCTCCTAAAAGGCAAACCAGTGAAGCTGCTGATGGAGGCAACGTTCCTCATGGGAGGGGCAGGGGAGAAGAAGTCACTGCAGGAAGAAAGCGTATCTGAAAATGCTGGCAGTGGTCTCTCTCTTGCTGGGTCTCAAGTAGGTGTGCACTGGCCAGAGGGTGTTTAACCTCTCCTCTCTCCCCCTCCCAGGGAATGCTGCTGAAGAGGAGTGGCAAGTCACTGAACAAGGAGTGGAAGAAGAAGTACGTGACGTTGTGTGACAACGGGGTGCTGACCTACCACCCGAGCTTACACGTGAGTACACCGCGTCTCGGGGTGTTCAACGGCACCAGGCCCTCGGCAGGCAGTGTCAGACAAGGATTTCTTCAGCCCCCTTTGGTGGGGGAACTTCTTTCTCTCTCTTCGTTCCCCTCCCTCTCAAAGAACCATAATCTGAGATAAAACTCCCTGGTGCAAGTCTGAGAACAGTCCAGTTCCTCTGAATCCCCTGGGGATGAGGCTCCCTTGCATCCCAAGAGGCAGCTGAAACAGTCTAAGTCTGTATATTCTTCTGGGTCTTCCATGGACTTATTGTTGATCCCAGGATTAAAAAAAAAAACAGAAACCTTTTATAAGGAAAAGTTTCCCAGGTGTAGCAAAGAGTGAGGAGACGTCTTAGTCAGTGTGCAGTGGTTGTGGTTTATTCAGGAGTAGTTCTGAGCAGCCTTTTGGAAATGACTTAGCTATTAAACATGTTCTACACATGTTTTCCATGTTGAGGCATGTGTTGCTGTCCCAAGGATGCTGTCTGTCCCTCTCAGTTCCTCTGACACAATCCCTGGGTACGGATTTGGGGATGGAAGGAGCACAGTGATCTGACTCAGGACTAGCCCACCCCAAAACCCATGGTGTGACCCTCACCAAGATCTTTATAATCATGTCTGGTCTTATGTTTTATCATCATCCCATATAGGAAAGTTGTAGGGTGGCCACTCATGACGTTTTTAGGGCCGGTTGTTTCTAAACCTGCTGGTGACGTTTTGAGCTCCTGGGCAATTTTCCATTAAGGAGTGAAAATCAAGGTTTGGATCAGATGCCTTTTTTTATAAGCTCTGAGGTTTACAGACCTGCACCTGGGACTGGCAGGAAACCTTTTGCTTCGGATGGGTGGTTCTGAGGAGCATGGAACCGTGGAATCATTCAGGTTGGAAAAGACCTCTGAGATCATCAGGTCCAACCATTCACCCAGCACTGCCCACCCACCACTAAACCACGTCCCCAGGTGTCACATCCACGTGTCTGGCCACACAGATGCTGTGCTTGCACCAGTTTGCTGTTCCCTGACTGTGGAATGTTACCCCTTTCTCTGGGCTTTCATGGTCCTGCCAGAATAATGCTTTGTCTGTTTTCTGATGTTACATCCATGTCTCTTAAAAACTGCTTAGTAAATTAGATGACAAGTAGCCTCCAGGTATTGCTGCTTTCCCTCAGAATCCCTTCTTTCCCCTCAGCCCCTGTGTTCTGGAGCAAGGTTTTCACTGCTCCTTTATGGGATGCAGTTCAAGTCTTTTCTGTCTGATTTGGCCCCACGTAGTGCCTCTAAATATGGATGGTTCTGCTGTGAAGCAGTCCTGGAACACCCAAACTGTGTGCTGGTGTTGCTCCCAGAAGGCCAGCACAGGTGCTGTGTGCCTTTGGGGCGCTCCCCACCAGAATTTCCCTGGGATTGTGTTGGCCAGCTCTGCGTCACCGAGCCAGGAGGAGGCAAGGTGCCACTGTCTGGTGCCTTCCAGGTGTCGTGGAAGGGCTCTATTGTCCCCGGCAGTGCCGTGCACGTGTTAGTTTCTCACTGCTTTTGCAGACAATAGAGAAACTCTTCTCCACAGGCTTCCCTGGAGCTGCAGCGTCTCCCCCCAGAGTGAGAATCCGTTGAGGTTGCGCGTAATTACTTTGAGATTAGAGGTAAATCCATCGGAGGTTAGGAGGAATCCATTTAAAGGAGAAGTAATTACTGGGCTGTAATTGTTTCCCTCCATCCCCCACCGTACCCCCCCCCATCCCAGCCCAGGAAGGTGGTACAGGGGTTTGTAATGTCACCACAGATATTTTCCTCAGCCACACCCCAGTACAGTTTGTGCTACACTTTGTAGGCAGGAATGTCACCATTTCCTCTTGGGCATTGCCAGGTGAAGGGTTTTTTCCCCCCCCAAACAAGGACTCTGATAATGTGTTTCTGGTTTGGTTTTGCAGGTTTTGTGTTTATCAGTGGCTTTTTTTGCTCAGCAAAGCCAAAGAAACTGCTGAATTTTTAATAGTGTACTTACATTGCTGTTTGGGGTAATTTCTTAAGGTTATTTTGAGAAATCAAGGACTTATTCCTACTGATTTTCCCATGAAGTAGCAGTGAAGAAAAGAGCTTTTGCTAACCATCTTGAAGTCGGTTTCCTAAGCTTGTATAAAGCCTGGCTCTATTCTGACCACTTAGATTTGGGTTGTCTCAAACGTGCAGGCTCTTTCAGTTAATCAAAATTTTGCCGTTTTAATTCCGGAGTGAATTTTTTTAATTGGAGCGAAAGGTGGGCCTCTAGTGGTGGGAGGAGAAGTAAATTTAGAAGGTAATTTGGTCTGTCCAGCCTGTGGTTTGAGTCAGAACATAACACCTGAGTTGGGAGGACCTGTTTCACTATTTAATGGCTGACAGCAAGCGCTGTATTAAGTGGAGATTTGGCCACAGGTGGATCAGTTGTCTCTGTCAGATGGGTCAGCGGCGGCTCAGGCACGAAGGAGAGTTCTTAGCGTACAAAATATGTAATGCAGGAATCAGGAGTGACATCCTCCTTGAAAGGACTGGCTACAGAATGAAAGGTTTTGGGGTGGGGAGTGAAAAATCAAATGAGGCCCTTTCTTGCAGAAGGAGGTGTCCCTGGGAGGGTCAGGCCTGTTTGGCAGGGCAGCGTGCTGAAATGAGGGCGGCATTGTGCCAGCTAAATGAGGGACTGCTGATGCCACCAGGTTGATGTTTGACACAATAGCTCAATCCCTATCCTTTCTTTTCAAGAAAGTGGGGGGAGAAGAAAACGGGGAAAGAAAAATATATGTACATAAGCACCCTACTGTTTCCTGACTTGGTCATGTCAGGTTTTTTTTCAAGAGCCTCAAACCTTCCCGTCCCTGGGGAGGCTGAGGAGCTCCGCCGACAGAAAATGGTGGGGATAATGAGAGAGAACTTTGACCCCCAGGCTTCAAAGTTCACCAGAGCTCCCTATTCATCTTGGGCTTCTGGAGCAGAGCCGTGGAGGGGAGGACTAAAATTCTGGCCGGCAGATTCCACGTCAGCCTCCCCAAAGGGTCCCGGGGGAATTTGTTGAGGCATCTCTTGGCTTTTAACGGCAGAGTGCCACGAGCGAGGGCTCCCGGAATGAATTCGCCAGGATACCTGCTGGGCAGCACTGCTGCTTTATCTGAGCTTCCCCCGATGAATAGCTGAGTGTGTTTCACCACTGTCTGTCTGCCAGAGCTTGCCATCGTGCCACAGGGCAGTAGAGGACAAAGCTTTAGCTGTGGATGTCCGTTTTCTGCTCGTGTGTCTTCATCATCATCATTGCTGCCCCTCGTTTGTTGAAAGAAGAAAGAGGGGAAAAAAAAAGGCTGAAGCCAGCCTTTTTGGTAAGGGCAGTTTACCCCTTTTATATATTGTGTGGTTTAGATTGGATTTCAAATAAAAGCACAGTGCTTTTCAAATCAAAGCTTCCCCTTGTGGGAGAAAGAACGGCTTCTTAAATGGGCGAAGAGGAAGGTGTGATGCCCATCTAGAACACACCTGGGACATAAACCCCTTGTGTCTACACAGCAAGGTTGATGTTTGCTGGCTGCAGTCTTTAACCTTCCTCCTCACTGGTCTGGGGATTTGTAACTGGGATCCAGGGGGAAAAACATACCTTTATTTCCTTGAAAGGGGTGTGGATTCACCTGGTCTGCCCGATTCATCCAACAGGAGCCACAGCTCCAAACCCTTCCTTCCTTAAATGCAGTGCTGGCTGGGTGAGCAGCATGAGCCCCCTCAGAGGGGGCACCAGCAGTGCTGTTCTATCCTCAAATATACTGGAGGATGCTTTTTGTTTTTATAAAAAGGCAGCATTTCAGCCTGGTAAGGAGTCAGATCCAACCGCAGGTTAAACTTTGTGCAGGAGCTTCAACAGTAAATTATATGGACGCATCTTCTCAGAAAACCCTACAAACCCCAGAGCCTGTAAAATTCTTTAAGACTTCAGGTGTCATTTGAGCTTTCTTTAGGGTGCCATTTCCTCCAGGAAAGGTGGTCTTGGTGAGAAATGGGAGGCTGTTGTGCATGTCCTCTGTGCGGGGTATCTGAAGGGTTGTGGCTCCGCTCACTTTCCTCAGGTCCCACCATACTCAGCATTTTTCTCAGAGCTGCAGCTGAAATTTTGGATTGTTATTAGCTCTCNGCTCACTTTCCTCAGGTCCCACCAAGAGCTGCAGCTGAAATTTCGGATTGTTATTAGCTCTTATATATGATTTTCCTGCATTCTTTGGGAACAGAAAGCCTGCTTGCAAATCAGATATTCCACCTCTCCCTCGTGTTTCAGAGAGCAGTGTGGTGGCTGGGCTGCGTGGCCATTCGGCCCTGGGAGCTGGCTCCAGCCTTCCCAGTCAGGAATAAACATCTCCCCCCACCAAGCCATCCTTTCAGCTCAGCCTTGTTTCCAGGGCTGTGTTACCTCAGGCAGTTCAGTAGCTCCCCAGTGTGTTGTTTGTGTTGCCTGAATAGAAATATTCCTGCCCTTACATATCCCTAGAACACCATCCTGTATGCCTGTTTTTCCCCCCTTGGTTTTGCTTTGCAGGAATGTAAAGCTGGATATTAGCTGGCTCTGGAAGCCCTTCTAACTGGTCTTTCCTATCAATAACTAATCCTCCAATTAGGCTTTGGTAAACATAGACTCAGGCTGACAAAAGGAGATGTCCAAGATCAGCTTGGACGGGGCTTGGAGCAACCTGGTCTAGTGGAAGGGGGTGGAATGAGATGAGCTTTGAGGTCCCTTCCAACCCAAACCACTCCATAATTCTGTGTTATTTTTCACATAAGATGTAGCTCTGCCTCCTGAAAGAGTAGTGAGCAAAGCAAATGCTGCAGAGCTACAGTTTGAGTATTGATGAAGATAAACCAGGTGCATGTGTAAGTTTTTATTGTAGTTACTGTTGCATCCATCAACGTGCCTAAAACATTGGTTAAGATAGAAAAAATGATCTGTAGGCACAATTACAAAATCTTTGTATAGTAATTTCTCATTTCCATCATGGTGATGAGATGATGCCCAGATTTAGTACTCACCACAACTTGCTTTCTTTCTTCAAAGCTGTATTCAGAGCAACATTTTCCTTTCTAACAGTATTACCTGCATTTCCCAGAGCTTTCATTTCTTAATTATTACATGTTTTATTTATATAAATTTATATTTATATTTATATATTTATTTATATATTTATGTTTATTTATATACTTGAGGGGGGGTAAAGATACCAAACATGAAACAGCAAAAGAGGCTTCTCTGAAGTGGTGTAGCTGTACAGATCACTCAGTCAGCTTTAGAACTTCCTAAAAGCTTCTTTATTATCTTATTTGGAAAGATGTAATGGAGTGAAGGTCAATTTGGGAGAGAAATGTAAAACTGAAGATCTTAGAATCACACAACCTCCTCAGTTGGAAGGGACCTACAAGGTTCATCCATCCATTCCAGCTCTCATTCCCAGTCTGTCTGTACATCCAGGGTTGCCCCAGCTCCCAGGTGCAGAATCCAGCACTTGTTAATCCTTGTTAAACTCCATGGGGTTGGTGATGGCCCATCTCTGATGTGTTGGGGTCTCTCTGCCCTCGAGGGAGCCAACAGTCAATGATGTGGCAACTGCAGTGCTGCTGTAGCAGAGCTGTGCAAAGCTGGAGCAAACACACATTTCACTGTCATATCCGTCTGCTCTGTCTTCAGAAAGTCAAGGGAAATTCTTGGGATCAGAATGAGTTGCAGTTTAAATGGCAAAAGCCAAGCCATTAATTAGTCAGGGGTGTTTATAAAATGAGAGCTTCCTGTCCAGCCGAGCGAACTGCTGTGGGTGTAAATGCTTCATAAATTACTCAGGATGGTAAAACTCTGGTTTGTCTTTTACAGCAGCTCTCTTTACAAAGGCAGAACGAGAAGCGAAGTGCAGAGGGAAGAATTTTCTTAAAATTGTATGAAAATGAGTGATCTGTTTACAGGAAGACCAGTGTTTTGTTGCTCTTGTGTTCCAAGTGTTGCCCTGACTTCATCCCCTGCCCCTGGAACACTGATGGAGCAGATTAACACCACAGTATAGATACAGGCAACGCTTTTTATTACTGAAATTTAATGTTCCCTATTCCCAATGTGAATAAAACAGATTGGTGATGACCTTCTTTTTGTCAGGACACGGCGCTTTAGGGTGATCAGCGGTTTTCCAGAATGCCTTTTCATTCCTCTCTCCTCCTCAGAAAACAACATTTCATTGCTTTTTCTTAAGATTAACTACGTATGATGGAGCTGAGTGGCATTACCCCCATGTTTATATGCGAGGTGGGGGGTGGTTAATTCCCCAGCACCATTTGATGAGTATATTCCACCGTGGCTCATAACCCGGCAGTTGGTCCCTGGCTCGAGTCCTTCCTGGGAGAAAAGCAGGAGGGTGAGGACTTGGGAGACTTTTGTTTTTTTTTGGGTTTTTTTTTTTTTTTCTGAGGTGTGCCCGTGGCCCCAAATGGAAACCAATCAAGGAGCGATTTATGTTCATTAAGGGCTTGTCAAAACTGAAAAATTTTCTAATCAACAGCGGTGTGGCGGCGGCCCCTCCATGGCTGGGAGTGTCGCCTCGGCGGCAGCGGCTATTTGCCTGTTACAACTCTAGGCTAGGAATCCACTGATGATTACATTAGGCTAAGCTGCGAAGTAAATGAACCATGGCTTATTTAGGTGCAACTAGCTTCAGTGTAGTCCTGCCCCGCAGGGCACTTTATAGCGTTTTATGGCTTTAAAATTAGTGTAGCTTCCCATTTGCTGCAGGGTGCTGCATGTTATGCCTTTGAACTCAATAAGCAAAGGGAAGGGGGCCTTTTGTTTTTTTGTGTTTTTTTTTTTCTCCTCCCCCCCCCTTCCTTTTCTTCTTTTTTGCAGTTTAGCAATTTTGTTTTGCATCTTTTCCAGACGGTGTTTCGCCATAAAAATGTCTGACTGCCACAGAGAGGCACAAAAGTCAGGGCTCCTTCCGTTTCCTGCTCTGCTCCTGTTTGGAGGGGGGAAACAGGGTTTGGTTGTTGCTGATGAGGGTGAACGGTGAACAATAGCTTTTGTGGGTCCAATAGGTCATCTCACAGGATTGGAATTGTCTTTCAAAAAGCACGCTGCACGCAGTCTTTAAAATGTCATCCAGAGGTGCAACCATAAACTTTCGTTTCCATAATAATTTTTATTGCGCCTCAGATCAGGAAACACTATTTCAACCTGGGTAAGTGGAGCCTTAGGAGTGTTATGTCCAATTGAATGGTGGGGGGAAACTGCCATGAAGTGCAGGTGTTTTTTATGGAATCATGCAATGGTTGGGGATGGAAGGGATATTAAAGCTCGTTCCACTCCCTGCCCTGGGCAGGGACACCTCCCACTAGACCAGGTTGTTCAGAGCCCCATCCAACCTGGCCTTGGACACTTCCAGGGATGGGGAAGAAGCTCATCAAAAGCACAGTATAAAGCAGGGACAGAACTGGGAAGGATTCTAGGCCTGGACCTGTTCATGGCGTTGGAAAAACAAGCTTCTGAGGGATTTGAATAGCTGAAAAGGAAAAAACCAAAATGTGATATTCATAGATGTGTGTATCATTATAGCCACAGAAAGTCACTGCTCTCAGAGGGTCTCTCCTTTCATATGTTGTGTGCTGGAAAAGGTGGGAGAAACATGTTCCCTCTAGGAGGGAGCAGGTAGTTTTTTAAATTCCAGTGTTGTGACACATGGCAATGCCTAGGGGGGTGTGAGCTTTGAAACCCTTTCATCCAGTACCATGATGTGAAACTTTTTTGATATCGATGTTTTTGATAACTGACCTGAGCCATGGATAGGACAAGGAGGGAGTGGCTTCAGCTGAGGGAAGATAGATTTAGAATGGATATTAGGAAGAAATTCTTCCCTGGGAGGGTGGGGAGGCCCTGGCACAGGTTGCCCAGAGAAGCTGTGGCTGCCCCATCCCTGGCAGTGTCCAAGGCCAGGTTGGACGAGGCTTGGAGCAACCTGGGCTAGTGGAAGGTGTCTCTGCACATGGCAGGGTTTGAAAAAGGAAGGTTTTTAAGGTCCCTTGCAGCCCAAACCATTTACTGATGATAACTCGATGCTGCCACATGCTCAGTGGTCCTTTAGTGAGGTATTTGAGATGGCTGTGATAGACCTGAACCATGTGAGTTTGTGTCCCCAGCAGCCCTAAGTGTGGCTGTGGAAGAGGAGATGTTTGCCTCCTGTCAGTCTTCTGGACTGGAACCACAAACCTGGGTTCATCTTGTGGCCCTTGGTGGATGGAGTGTCTCCTCCAGCTTTGAGGGCCATCAGAAGTCACTGCCACGCGTGGCAGCAAATTTAACAACCGCTGGTGCTCGGGAACAAAAGGGGCCCCTGAAACAGCAGTGACTGTTTTTGGTGGGTCTGTTTAGAAAACACGATCACACGCGTTTGCTCAATTTGCATGTCTGAAAGGCTTCTGCTCAGTTAATTGGTGAAATTAATTTCTGCTGTTGTAAACAGAGAGCTGTGTTAAGAGCACAACTGAAGTAATTTTACTTCACATTATTCCGTGTCGTGGCACATCGTTCCTTTCTTACTCAAGGCAATTCATTTCGTGGTGCTGTCAAGTGATACTTGGTGTCATCTCCCGTCAATGCAGGCGGTTTTGATTTCCCCCCCCACACACCTCGATTATTTTAGCAGTTTGTTTAGTCCTGTAGATAATGGTCAGTGTGCCCTTGAGTCAGTCGAATTAACACCTCGGAGCCGCTGCCGGTGACCTCGGGATGAAAAGTGACGGGAATCGACGTGGGGGGAGCGCGTTTTGGGAGTGGGGAGGGAGGATCATTGATGGATTGGGGGATCATTGATGGATTGGCGCATCCCGGCGGCAACGGCATCGCCCCAAAGCTGACTAAGATGGAGCTGCCAGTTAGTGCTGACTGCGGGCCATCACCTCCGTGGGGGACAGAGCCTGGACAGGACTGGGTCCGAGGAGTTCCCGGAGCCAGGACACAGCGTCCCATCCCGCTCCGCTCCGGCTCCTGCCAGCCCCAAGAGGCCGCTGATGCGATGCAGCCCCTCCGTTCCCAGAGGGAGCACTCCGGGATGTGGGGCCCTGATGGGGCTGGGGTGGGTCCTGCTGGCCCGGGTGGGCCCTGCTGGCTCGGTCCCCCCTGCCGGGGAAGGATGGGGGAGCCGTGCCAAGCCGAGCCGTTCGCCGGCGAGCCCCCCGGTCCCCCCTCGCCCGCAGCTCGCGATCGCTGGCAGGTTTCTCTCACTGCACCTCATTTGCATCTGGGACATCAATTAGCATGTTTGTTGAGGCTAATTGAATGAAACTCAATCATAGCTCTTAATTGCTTGACTATGTGAAAAGAAATCACATTAATGCAGCTAATTAAGTGTATGGCAATAGATGCAACATAATTAGGAGCGAAATGTGAAAAACAAGCGATGGCGAAGGTGTGGGGGACCGGGGCACCAGCTTCTCCTCTAAGCCACATGTTTGGGGAGGGGTCCCTCTCCTTTGCTGCTTGCTTTTTTTTTTATTATTATTATTTTTTTTTAATTTTTTTTTCCCCCTGCCTTGCTGAGTGATGAACACGGACAAGTTGAGAAGAAAAATGCAAATGGATTCACAATTACTACTTTTTCAAGCTGTTGAGGGGCAGAAGATGGCACGTCTGGGGTGGCCCACTGTTGAGTGGGCTCTAGGGACTTGTTAAGTGCTGTTTAAAAGTACTTGGCTTTGAATTACCCTCATGCCTTGTTAAAGGGTTTTTTTCCCCCTTTTTTCTCGGATCAGCATTTTCTACAACTAACATCTCGGGGAGTTATCTCTGTACCATTTGCATATCAAAATCTGGCTTGCTGTCTTCTCTTTAACACAGCATATTCCAGATGACAGCAAGACCCTCATCTGTTCTAATCTGATCAAACCCTCCATTGCGCTTCTGAAGCCGCCACGCTATTTTGTAGTTTGAAGTTTCTATTCCCCGAGCGGGATCTGACGGAGCTCCCTCCGCCGGCTGGGAATGTGGGCCTGGCCCCCCCCTCCTCGGGAAGGGGGGAGGGATGCACAGATTATCGCTATGCATTCTGCACACAATGAAAGAGCCTTTATTATTTACATTTGATATATCCCCATAAATATTTAAGCTGACATTAATACCTACGTGGCATCTGTTGTGCTCGGGCACTTCGGTCTAATAACGGCGCATTTATTTTCTGTTTGCCAACACTCGCTTGCTCTCTCAAATGGTTTATGGCTCACCTTAAGCCTGGTTCCATCCCAATTAAAAGGGCTTTAATAACGCCCTGTCACATCTCAGGAGCCGGCTGGGAAGTCTGAGGAATCTGGAATAAACACCTCCTTGTGCGGTGGAAGTGGAGCGCTCTGTGGCTGTTACGTGAAATAAAACATGTCTATTAGAAAAGAGCACGTGCTGAGGTTTAGTCACTCTCTGATTGAGCCTCACTTTAGAGCCCATAAGCAATAAATGCTCAATTATCTCCTGCTTATTGTATTTTAATTTGGGAAGAACTGACACCGAACAAGAAAGTTCCGCCAACTTGATAATTTACGGATGGAACGCTTTTGTTCGTCTCTGTCTAACACCTAGTAAGGGAATTTTCCTTAATGGATTGCCTTTGTTTCTTTTGGCAGCAGAGCTCTGTGTCCTCTCCCCACGAATTGTTCAGGCCCCACCTTTTACTGTTCTCAGCTAGGGAGAAATAAGCTGGTGTGATGGCTTAGTCTGGGGGGGTTTATCACAGAATTCTGTTAACTGGGAAGAAATTAATGCCAGTCCCAGGTTTTTGACGGATTTTGAGCAGAGCATTGTAATTTGCATTGTAAAAGCTGCCAAAGGTGAAAGAATCTTGATGAGGGAGCTGATTGTTCCCTGCACTGTGGCAGCAGATCTGGGGTACACTCAGGAGTTTTCGTGTGACGTGGGTGCTCTGGTGGTGCCCAGGTCTGTGCAGGCAGTCTGTCACCCAACAGCTGTCATCTGGCTGAACCTTGCCCTGATGACTTGGAGAAAGGGGAGGTACATCTCAGCTCATGCAGGTGCCCATGGTGTCACCCAGGTCTCTGTGAGGTGATCAGATTCTGTCTGAAAAGAAATTAAGACTTTCTGCCTCCCCATAGAAATGGCTCAGGAATTCCATTCCCCTGGTCTCCAGCTTAGCTCAAGAACTTCAGCCCAGATCTTTTCCCAACCAGTTCGTGCTGCTGTTTTCCTCTTGAGGTGTTTAATCATGGAGTCACAGACTGGTTTTGTTGGAAGGGACCTCAAACACCATCCTGTTCCACCCCCCTGGCCTTGGACACTTCCAGGGCTGGGGCAGCCACAGCTTCTCTGGGCAACCCAAATGTCTTTTTGTGCAGTGATTTTGTCCCTTGTCACCCTTGATTTTGCTCTCCTGTGCGTCCTCTCTTCCATGTCCTCTGTAGGACACCATCTCTTTTGTTTAACGCCCTCACAGTTGCTCCAGTTTCAAGCACTTTATCTGGAATGTGAGTAACCACAGCCTTGTGTACCAGGAAATGAGAACTTTGGTGTTTTGTGTGTCATTCACCATCTCTCCTGGGAATATCCCAGGATTACAGCCTCAGTGGCTGTCTGACCTTAATCAATTGCTTTCTGATAAAAACACCATTTTTATGTGTCTGTTTGCTCTTCTGTTTCTTTCCCCATTTGGGCTTTCCAAACAGGAATTAGCAAAAGCCTTTTCCACTTCTGGCTCTCAGCTTTTAGTGTTTCCAGGTGCAATTTGCATGTTTTTTTTCCCCTCTGTGATTTCTCCTGTGAGTGGAGGAAGGGTCTGACATTCTAAGGCAGCAAAGTTGAAATTGCCCAAACCTTCCCCTCTGGTGCCCTTTTTATGCCTGCTGACCCATTTCAGCCAAATCTGAGGAGCAGATAAGGGCATAAAACACTGGCAGAGAGGAGAGACAAGTAAATGTGCTCATGAGGGCCACTTAGCTTTGTCATCTCTCTTTGGGACCCTCTGGCTGGTGAACTCCTACATGTAGCTCAGAGCAGACTCCATCTGGTAGTTTGAGGGTGGAGTGGAGAGCTCCAGGCTTTTGGGATTAATTGTAGTAGCAAGGGATTTGTCAAGAAAACGGAAGGAAGGGGAAAACCATATGGTGGGTGCTGCCAGTGGATTTAGAGCCAAAGTCTTGTGGAACCAGGTTGATTTAATTCTGTTGTTCGTGGAAATGCCTGTTTGACGTTGGATTCTGGGTCTCTTTTCCCCCTTGCCAGGACTACATGCAGAATGTTCACGGGAAGGAGATAGACCTGCTGAGAACCACTGTGAAGGTCCCTGGGAAGAGGCCACCCCGAGCCACATCAGCCTGTGCCCCCATTTCCAGCCCCAAAACCAACGGCCTCTCCAAGGACATGAGCAGTTTACACATCTCGCCAAATTCAGGTAAGAGGGCGCCGTGCTGGGGGAAAAAAATGGGGGGAAAAAAGGCATTTCCAGTGCCTGCAGGCTGTTGTCACGTGTGACTGGAGTGGGGATGGTGTCTGTTAATAGTGTCCAAGGCCAGGTTGGACAGGGCTTGGAGCAGCCTGGGCTAGTGGGAGGTGTCCCTGCCCACGGCAGGGGAGTTGGAACTAAGTGGTCTTTAAGGTCCCTTCCAATCCAAACTGTTCCATGGTTCTCTGATTTACAAATCCACCCCATGTGGAACTTTTCAAGCCCTGGCTGCTGGTATGTCCTACACAAGAGATTCTCCGAGTAGCCTTCAATGTCTGTCATTGTATGTTTGTTACCTTACACTTGCCAAAACCCTACATGTTTTCACAGAAATTAACAAATGGGAAGGATTGATGATCTATTAGGTCTAGTACTTAGGAAAAACAAATGCTGTACGATTTGAAAGGGCTTTTTGTGTGGCTTCCTGGTGGGATCCACAGCCCTTCTTTCTGCTTTTAGAAGGATTCCTAATTTTGGACTTTCCAAGAGCAAGGTTCTTCTGTAGAAAGCCATTTTAATTAGTTTATGGAAGTAGTTTATGGCTCCTTGAGAGCTCTAAACAAAGAAGTTTATTGTTCCCTGAAGTGCTTGTCCATACAGCTGAGTGGATTTTAAAAAATTGCCATTAAGAGAAAACATTTGAGGCGATTTATCTCGTGAAATGTGCAGCTCATCCAAAACTCCTAACGGTGCGGTGCAAGTTTCTGTCAGCATGTTTGGGATGGCGCCCATAAAGTGCTGAGTGCCTTTTGCATTTCTGAGTAACACAGACCCTTCCAGCACGTGCCAGAGACCCATCCACGCACGCTCCTGCCCTCGTGCAACACCCACGGGGATCAGCAGCCGTGGGAAGGAGCTCAGTTCACCTGGATGTTCAGGAGCCTTCCCTGGAATGGCAGTGGTTAACCTGATGCTTCCCAGAATCCCAGAATGGGTTGGGTTGGAAGGCACCTCAAAGGTCATCTCGTTCCAGCCCCCACAGCTTCCAGTCGAGGTGTAATTCCCTGTGTTTCTGCGGTGTATGTGTTCCCCTGTGTTAGGAGAAAACCGAGTTTTGTCTCTTCCAAGTGGGAATGCTGCTGCTTGAGATGGGTTTTTGAAGTGGTGCCGCTGAGCAGACACCCCTGCAGTTTGCTTTTTTAAATTTAGATGACTGGGTGCAGGGAGTGCTTTTGGTTTTCAATATGTTTTGTAATTTAAGGAAGAAAAGTGCTGGGCTGAGTCGATAAACCAGGGGTAAGATGTTCCAATTAGAGAGTTCTGCTTTTAAGCCGTTTGAACACAGGCAAAAATTACTTGATTGCTCCAGATTTGAAAACATTTTTGAAAACATATGTGATAAAATAAAATTTATAGCATGGAATTGTCATGGTTTTGCATATGCTCAGATTGCCAGGTCAGGGGGGAGGCTTTCCATGACAGTGCAGGGCAGACAGCTCTTCCCTGGCAATGGTGGGAGCACCGTGTGTGTGTCCTGGCCAGCCTGAGGTTTGATCACACTGAGGCAAGTTCATTACTCCAGAAAGTGCAAATGCTGGAAAACACCTCTGCTTTTAGGCAGTGGATTTCAAATAACACCGTGGGAGTAGCTGGAGCTTCTGTCCTCTCTCTTGGTTACTTCATCACGTTGCTCAGAAATACTGAAAGACTTTGCTGTTGTTGGTGCCTGGTCAGCATCTGCTGCTTGTTACTGGATTGAAAGCAAACATAAAAAGGAGCTGCTCGTCAGGAAAGTATTACTTTTAAAAAAAAAAAAAGAAATGAAAATGAAATTAGGAGAGTGGTAGGACACACTGGATCTGGGAAGTCCTGCCAGCAGCTCAGCTCTGCCTCAGTCCACGTGTCCCTCCCCAGTGTTCTTATGTTTAGGTGAGGCTGAAGAGCTGCATTGCCAGAGAGGGATTTTAAAATAGGGGAATATTAATACTGAAAAAAAAGATTCTGTCCCAGGCTGGGCCTGGTTTGCTATTCTGAACCTTGCTGTGGTCAGGTATTTTGGTCACAGCTTCTGTTGGAGACCTGTAGGTACTCAGTGCTCGGCTCTGCAGTGCCAGGAGGGTGTCTGATGTATCTGCAGCTACCTGTCACGCAGCTAAAAACACCTGCAAATTACCCCTTGCAGGCTGTGCTGCTGTCTCAGAGCTTTTCTTGGCTTGTGTAGGCCTTTAAAGTTGATCACAGGGCTGAACTTGTTCCTGGTTTTTCACGGGGAGGTTTCTGTGCGTGGAGGAGGCTTGAACCACACAGAAAGAGCCAGCACTTGTTTTTTGTTATTTTTTTTTTTTTGGACCTGTAAATTCACAATATTCTCACTGTTGCACGTTACCTCTTCCCCAAAGCAGTCACATAGTGCTTATATTAAATGATGTCTTCATTTGAAGACGTTGATGGTCAGTGAAACACTGTTTGGAAGCTGCCCCTTAAGGATGGATGTCAGTGCTAGCTTGGCCAACAGATCTACAGATGAGATGCCTGTTGGATTCCCTCTAACTGATGTGTTCTAAATTAATTTTTCACGAGTGCTCAGCAGATAGTTTTCTCTGGCTCTTGGTGGAATTTCTTGCAGTTCATCTCTCTGGAGGTGCTTCCCATTGCTATGGGCAGGGTAGAAGGAATTAAGCTCCTCAGGGTGATGCTGTGAATTCAGGAGGGGCAAACTCAGTTATTTGGCAATCCAAGTTGTTCCAGCCCAGCAGGAGGTGCAAGGTTTGCTGTTAGGTTGATGTTTAAAAGCCTGTTGTTCCTGGCACATGGAATTTTGTTGTGCTTTGTGGCATTTCTGGTCTGAACACGATTGTTTTTCGGGTTTTAAAGACTTTGAAAAGCAGACGTAAAATAACCATCTCTCAGTGACAGTTATCCCAGTCCATACATGTTTTCATCCCAAACAAAGCAGGTGTCTCTGGGCAATAATCATCTTATCNTAACTGATGTGTTCTAAATTAATTTTTCACGAGTGCTCAGCAGATAGTTTTCTCTGGCTCTTGGTGGAATTTCTTGCAGTTCATCTCTCTGGAGGTGCTTCCCATTGCTATGGGCAGGGTAGAAGGAATTAAGCTCCTCAGGGTGATGCTGTGAATTCAGGAGGGGCAAACCCAGTTATCTGGCAATCCAAGTTGTTCCAGCCCAGCAGGAGGTGCAAGGTTTGCTGTTAGGTTTCATTTCCATGGGGGTCACGTGCAGAAGGTGAAGTTTAAAAGCCTGTCGTTCCTGGCACGTGGAATTTTGTTGTGCTTTGTGGCATTTTTGGTTTGAACACGATTGTTTTTCGGGTTTTAAAGACTTTGAAAAGCAGACATATAATAACCATCTCTCAGTGACAGTTATCCCAGTCCATACATGTTTTCATCCCAAACAAAGCAGGTGTCTCTGGGCAATAATCATCTTATCAACAAAAGCCAAGTTCCAGTCCTTGAGAATTTCCATTTCAGAGATGTAAAAAGAATGAAGATCTTTATGGGAATAGATGAAGAGAAAAAACCTCTGTATCTTTACTCTCTCTACTGGGTTTCCACTGTCACAAGGGCTGGGAAAATCCTTTTCCCTTGACATCAGGTCGTAGTCATGGATGGTGCCACATGGCCATAGTCATGGTAGGACTCTGTCAAAGCTGAAGTGAAACAGCATTAGGGAAAAGGAATGTTTTCTGTGCTCTGTCACAAAAAAAGACGAGTACCTGGAAGGTCAGGCTGCTCTGCTGCTGCAAAGCCAGACCCTGCCTGGAAAAAGCTTGACTTTTAGTTGATAACTGGCCTCTGGACTTTCTTGGATGGTGCAGTTTGGGGTTTATCCTGAAAGAACTGGGATTCTGTGTGGCAGCCTCTCCCAGAAAATAAAGAGAGATGGGGTGTTGTTCTAGTTGTGTTATCTATGTTATATCTAGGCTTGTTAACCATGGCTTTAGGGAAGGTCACTGTTCTTGTAAGCTAACTTGGTGGGAATCTATGAGTTGGGGGAAATAGATGTTTATTCCCTTTGATCTAAAATTGTGTTACCTTTCTGGTATCTTAGTGATGCTTAAGTAACTGAAATTTAAATTAAACTTATGTGGCACTGAGCATCATTCTGTTGATGCAGCTCAGCTGAAAGTCCTTCAGAAGAGGATAAGTCTTGGACTTGCTCAGTTCCAACTTTTTCTAATAATGCAGCAGGGCCAGAGTCCTGTCCATCCCACTGGCCAGTCTCTTCTGGAAGCTGACTCAGCTCTTGCTGACTTCAGAGCAGAAATTGGGTCCAGGCTTTATTTACTCCCCAGTTGGGTTGGATTTGAGCTGACTGACCTGAAGGTGAACTTGTTCCCGAAATCCCTCCCAGGGAGGTCATTTATTTCTTCTCCTCTCCAAACAACCCAAAGCCTGAGCCTGCAGCAAAAGCCACTGATGTAGAAAGTTCACGTCTAAAAATAGCTTGTGGTGTAGAGATAAATTGTTTCCTGATTAACACTTCATTTGAATAATTTGGTGCTATTAAATTTCCTTAGAGTGGTGACTGTACAGTATGTGAAGTATCCCAAAATGTGTGAGTTCCAGGCCATCATTAAGGGTGCTAAAGGTTGTTATCTGCTAACTCTGGGTGACATTTCAGATGTCACAGGAATGGCAGCTTCACATTCTTATCAGTGTTGAGTTTTCTGGCTGTTATTAACTGTGATCATCTATCAAATCATCGGTGGTTTTTGTAGACCGTACAATAATTATTTTTTTTTTTTAATTGGAGGGCACTGTGAGGATTCAGATGTTGTGATCAGGCTGATGATGAGTAAAAATGTTTCATCAAGCCAGGAGCTCACAGGCAGTTGCTCCACAGCCTGTAGATCGTGGGTGCCTTTGCAGACAGATGCTGAACCGAGTCCTAAATTCTTGAATGGGCTCTGAATTCTTTACTGGTGGGTGCCTGAGGTTGTGTGCTGGGGCAGTGTGGACTCGATAGAGCCAGGTTTGGTCTGGTGTGGCTCCCACAAGTTGGTTGTTGGGAGGTATTTGTTCTGCAGTCTGACGAGGCACGTGAGGTGATTGGGCTGAACGCAGAAACGTGGGGTTTGTGGATTTGTCACAGACCACAAATACAAGTTTGTGACTTACTTTTGTCGTTAATCACCCGAGTCAATTTTCCATTTGGTTGGGTTTGCTGTTAGCTCGGTGATACACAGCTGCAGCAAATGGAAGGAGAATTTGTCAGTTTGCTCGTTTCTGAGGAAAAAAAAAGCCCAATTTGAAGTGCATCCGAGATTTCCCTTTCATCCCACTAGAGGGGGATCCCTCAAGGTCATCTTCTCCCGTTCCTGCGGACTAGGATTTGCTCTTTCCAGAACTAGAGAGCAAGAAACTTCCACTGAGAGAGTACCCTGTGTCCCTCAATAATGGGGGGAAAAGGAGCAGGGCACGTGTTAGCCTCAATAAAATAAGTATTTGATAAAATAACTGCACTCGGTAAATACTGGAGGGGGGAAAAGAGTGTGCTTAGGTTTTCTCTTCAGGGAGGGAAGGGAAAAAGGAACTGTCTAAGGATCCTTCCTAGAGGTGGGCGAACGGTGGTGGTGAGGTGGGCTGAGGGTAGGGATGTGTCGGGGAGCTTCGGGAGGGTGGCAGACAAGCCACAGTCGGTGCTGCTCGGCCCCCCCTGCCTGTTTTTCCCCCTGATTGATTTCCGTGCCTCCTGAATAAAACCCCGGCTCTGCCCTGCCCACCTGGCGCAATCCCCGCCGGTTCCCCACGGCTGCTCCGCGTGGTGCCAACCACCCTTTGCAGGGTCGTTCGTTTTTTTTTTTTTCCCCCCGGTGATTCGAAGATATTAAAGCCATCAGGAGGGTTGAAGCTGATTTACTAAACGGGGGAGGGGGAAAAAAAAAAAATAAAAATAAAAAAAAATTCGCAAATGTGTTTGGAGTATTGAACTGCCGTTGACATCTAAAGTCCCAACCATGCTGTTTTCCTCCACACTCCAGCAATCAGGACATCCAGCAAACCCATAAAAAACCAAACTAATAGCATGAATATTCAGTGACCTAGAATACTAATTATTGTCATGAATATTAATGTGATCGGACTTGCTTTTTCCTCTTCTCTTTCTCTCTGGCTCTTTTTTTT
>VXAW01012412.1:111291-134069 GCA_013399735.1 Tyrannus savana | reverse complement strand
ATTTAAAAAAAAAAAAAAAAGAGAGATTGTTTTATAAATAAGGGGGAAAGTTGGACTAATGATGAGTTTTAGGCAACTAAGGGTCGGCAGAATCAGGAGTATTATGATAAAGCTGCTGCAGAACCTCAAGAATAATTGATTGCTCTCAGTGTATCATCTTTGGGTAAGCTCAGAAATGCCCTTTATGTTGGCAAGTTGACGCATGAAAAACCCTTTTTAATTTCAGGGGTTTTTTTTCTCTATTAAAAGATTTTTGAATTTTAGTCATAAAAAGCTAATACTGTGAAAGCAGCAGGTACAGTGAGAAGCTAAGCATCTTTTGGAATTCAAATGCCAATGTACTGGAGAATATCCTGCTTATTGTCACGTGGTTTTATTGTAGACAAAATAACATATTGGGATTCAATTTTTCTCTGCACCTTTTTTTCACATTAAATTAATACTTTGTGTGGCTCGGGAGAACTTTTCAAAGTCTTCCAAACCAGACCTTTGGTTTCCTGGGGCTTCTGTCTTTCAAGCAGCTGTGAACATCTCCTAATTAGATAAATTACTTTGTAGTGGGCAGAGCCACAAAACAGGAGGTGCTGGTTAAATTAAAGGGGAAAAATAGAAAAATCCATTCTCTGAAATGGAATGCCCCACTGCTTTATGACTATTACTGTGGTAAGGTTTTACATTTAAGTACCTGAGGTTTAAAATTAAATGCCTAATATAATTTGGCACTGGTAACGTGAAGCCTGTGACTGCCCTTGGAGAAAATCCTGACAGCTTAGTTTGGTGCTCAAATTGCTGTCTCTGGACGGTGAGTGGCTCACGAGGCTGGGTCGGTATTTAGCTGAATCCCACCTGCTGTTCAAGCATCATTTGCAATGCAGCAACATATTTGCCTCAAAAACTCCCGAAATCACAAAAGGCTGTTCCAGCAGCAGCACATAAAAAAAAAATTAATTCTTTTTGCCTTTTCCTTCCCCCCTGTACTCTTGTAAGTACTTGACAGAAGTAATTTTAGCAGCGAGGGAGAATAAAAACTGGGGGCAGTAAATCCCTGTCCAGGAACCTCTTGTGTAGATTCTTTATGGACCCAGAATTGATCTACGTGTCAGATCCTGATGTAGTTTCAACTGTTTATCACCCTAATGGTGTTAGAGAGACCATGAGCATCAACTTATAATCCTCCATGAAAGAAATTGGTGTTTGCAGTCAATGAAGGAGCAGCTCAGCTTTATTGATAGATTTAGAACAATTACTGCTGCTCCAGCTATTGGCTGAGAGGTTTTCCTGGATCCTGCTGGAAGCCTGCCATGTTTTGTCTTTGATAAATCTTTTCCTTGATGGATTTTTTTTTAGTCCACAGAGAATTATCTGTGGTTGCTCGTTGCTGGGGAGCAGGAGGGTTGTCTGGTCTCATTTGTGACCTGTTGAAGTTGGTTTCAGCAATGCGCATCCCACGATCCCTCCTCTGCAAATTCAGCTCTTAATTCCATAAAATCACAGGATTATTAAGGTTGGAAGAGCCCTCCCAGCCCATGGATCCCCCCTGTGCCCCATCCCCACCTTGTCCCCCAGCCCAGAGCACTGAGCGCCACGGCCAGGCCTGCCTTGGACACCTCCAGGGCTGGGGACTCCAAACCTCCCTGGGCAGCCCCTGCCAGTGCCTGACCACCCTTTCCAGGGAGAAATTCCTCCTGATGTCCAACCTGAGCCTCCCCTGGCACGCTGCAGTAGAATCATAGCCACTGCTGTCTGTTCTCCACGGTTTGTAGATCTCTGAGGAGCTTGTGAGCCAGACCCTCAAACTTGCTGCCAGAGCTGCTTTTTTGATGGCAGAAACCACAAAAATGAGTTTCATGAGACTCCACTCACAGAAGACCCAAGATGTTATTTCCTACCTGGGGATGAAGCAGCAGGTTTTTCATTCTCCTTTTAAATGTCAGGTTTTATAGTTTGGCTTCCAAGGCTGTGTCCTGAGACCATGAGAGGGAAGGATTCCTTCCTTAAAGACCCAATATTAAGCTGTTCTGGCAGGGCTCTGCAAACACCACTTTGCATGGGACAGGGATTTCTCTCCTCCAGCCTTGTAAATCGTCATTTGAATTCTAGCATGATGTAAAATTCTGCAGTAAATCAAATATCTGTTTAAATATCATCCACTTAGGCTTTATCACTGTACAATTGCTTGTACGGGCCATTTGAGCTCGGCTGTAATTTATGGAAGTTGTAATACCTGGTGTCTTCTGAGTTTCTAGCAGTTTGGTGCTCGGGTTTATTGATGTAAAATTGAGTTCTCACTGTGCCGTGGGGTGTGAGAGGTCGTTGGAGTGTTGATATTAATGCAGACCTTGCAACTTGCCTCACTTGTCTGATCCTCAGAACGATTAAATGATGGAACCTTCTGCTCTGTTTTGGGAAAGAAAACGGCTCAGCTTGAATCTGACATCAGGAGAGTGTTGTGACATCATTTAGAGTTGTTGTGGTTTCGTGGGCAGATTGTTGACTGGGATCAATTATGCAATTTCAAATAGATTATCAAATTTCGGAATTATTTGTGTTCAGTGTATGCAGATGGTTTAGGTCAGAAGAGCTTTTTTTCTTCCTTTTTAAATCAGGAAATTTTGACTGAAAAGCAGAGTCATTTTCACCTTTTCTTTTTCCTAGCTGCTCCAGGGTTTCCTGCAGTTCCTAATATTTAAATAGTAAAATTCACCATGCATAAGACAGTGTATGTGCACGTAATTTACATTGCCATTAAAACAGGAAGGGAAAGGGAACATTCATCCCCTTTTCGTGCCCTTTGGTGATCAACAGACAAATTGCTTCTGGCAAATAGTTCCAGAGGGAAACTTTGTCAGTTCAGCTGGGGAAACTCTGCTAGCAACAAGTTATTATTGCCTTTGGTTTGTCACCACACCTTGAGAAAACCCGGGTTATAAAGCACCACTTCTTAGCAAATTTTGGAAAACCATCCCCTTCCAGCATGTGTTCTGAGGAGCTCTCAGGATTAAAATTTCGTTGACATCCTTGACAAGCTCTGACCCGAAATAGCCCAGTCAACTAGAAATATTTAAAAATTCCGTGAAACAATGTCCAGGGAATAAGAAACTGTTGGGTTTTTTCGGATTTGCTGATCCTGCAGCATTTTATATTTCAGGTTTATTTTGATTTAGGCAGGGAAGAGGCAGTTGGGCAGCCTGTGTTTCCCCAAAACAACATAAGGCAAACAGGGGCAGAGGAATGGTGACAAGTGCTCTGAAAAGGGTTTCAGGACAGGTGGGAATGACCTCATGTTGGTGCCAGGGGAGGTTTAGATTGGACATTAGGGGAAATTTCTCTGCTGAAAGGGTGGTCAGGCATTGGGAGGGGCTGCCTGGGAGATGGTGGAGTCACATCCCTGGAGGTGTTCCCAAAACCTGTGCATGTGGCACCTGGGGACATGGTTAGTGGTGGGACCCAGTGATCCCAGAGGTCTGTCCCAACCTAAATTATTCTACCAACAATTCCTGTGCCTTCCTCCTGGTCACGCAGGCTGTGGCTGCAGCTCAGAGACGACACCAAGCTGGGGATGAGCCGCTGCCATTTGGTCCCCCTGGACCTTGAGTGCAGCAGAGGAGGGAGGTGAAAGAATGAAAGATCTGAAAGCAGTTCCCCTTTTCTGTGTCCCTGGGGGATGAGGGAGATGGCACCGAGGAAGCTCCGAGGTTTAAACTGTCGTTTAAGGTTTTAGGAGGACCTTGGGTCTGTGGGCATTTCTGCCCAGCTTTGCTGAGTTTTTAGCTGCTTCTGTATTTCTCCAGTGCTGCTGTTTACATCCTGAGCCACATTCTGTGGGTTTTGACAGTTCTCCCATCTGTGTTTCTCACTGAAGATCCTCTTCTTTCTGCTCTCCCTCTTCCCCTGAATAAAATACAAAGAACTGTTGCATTCAGCAAGTCAGTCCTGTGCTTGGTTCCCACCAAGCAAGAAATGTGAGTTTGCATCCTCAGATAATTTGACAATGGCAACCTGATGATCATCTTCGTGCTTTTCACAGCCTGAAGTGCCAAACATCTGTCCATAAATTGTTTCTGTGACTAACTTAACTTTTTGAGTGGAACTGTAAAGCTTTGGTGTGTCCCAGCCGTTTACTTATGGATGCTTAAATATGTATTTTGCATTTGGCTTTGCTTAGGGTTTGCACCGAAGTAGAGATGCAAAGGGCGTGTTCCTTGTGATAGAGGAAAAAAATAGTGATTTCTTTTTTGTGATGTTGATTAATCTGACTTGATTGTCAAGCAACGTTCAGTAAATCAGTGCTTTCTCTGCCTGTAGCTGGGCCTGGTTGTCACACCTCTGTTATCCCCACTCTTTTATTTTTATTTTATTTTTATTTACTTTTATTTTTGGAGCATAAACTTTACCCTGACAGGGCAGTGAGGAGACAAATGTTGTCTTTAAGCTCATGGCTGGGAGACGCTGTCCAAAAGTCAGGACTTCTCAAGTAAGGAAGGTGGAACCCTAAATGTCAGGTTTAATATTGATGATTGTACCCCCGGACAGGGAAGTTCTTCATCAGGGAGACCATCCTGAAATCTCTTTCCTATTCAAGAGAGAGTTTAATCTTTCCAAGGCTTTTATTTTGTGTGTTTATAGTTGAAAGTCGCTTTAATCTGAAATGTTTGCAGTAATTGCAAGGAAATAAGTACATGAGCTGGATTCACACAAAATCCTGCGGGAGTTTATGGACTTTGAAAAATAGAGTCATGTTTGGAGGGAGGAATATAAATCAAGAGACTCATTCTCAAGTAAGCACAGAGGAAAGACATAATGCTGCAAGAGCAGAACGTGACACTTTATGAACTACTCCGATACAAATAACGTGGCTTAAAAATCTCATAAGCCCAGTGCATTCCATATTTAAGGACTCTGTAAGGAAGACTTAAAGGAGGGAAAAGAGTAAAAAGTGTACTGATTCCCAAAGCAGTACACCTTTATTTTTTCTAAATATTTGTGTCTCAAGGTAAATAATCTGAATATATATAATAATATACATTCTAAACTTTAAATTCTAAAGTTTAGTAGTGTTTTAAACACGATGCTGAGAAGGTAAAGAATTAATGTGTAACCACCATGGGAGAGCAGATCCTGATTTCAGGATTTTTTTTTTCTTTGTACACCCACACCTTGGAAGTTCAGATAGGTGCTTGTAATAATTACATTTCTTGTTACGTGTGCACCAGAAGTGCAGTGCTTTGTTCTGCAGCATCTGGATGAAGCGTGGGCAAGAAATGCACGCGATGCTCTCGTTCCTTCTCCGGCTTTAACGAAGTTTCTGTTCCAATTAAGAGCCGGGCAGGTGTCTCGTCAGGCGCAGCTCTTGGCAGGGAGAGCTCGGATTCTTTCCAGTCCAGATCACAGAGCGAGGAGGGGTCCAGGGATGTTGTGTATTCCTTACCCATGGAACCCAACACTTCAAAGCTGCTTCACAGTGCCTGCAGTTCAAGGAGTGAAAGGAGCCTCTGTGTTCGACCCGAGCCGCGGCTCGGCCACAACCTGCTGATTGTTGGGGGACAGCTGGAGCGCAGAGACCCGGCCTTCCCCAGGTGGGGCAGCAGCTCCTTTCAAGTCTCCAGGCCCTTCATTTTGTCCCAGCTGATCTCATCCCTCCGTTCAGCCCAGGCTGTGCCACCCACGGGCCGGGTCGATGAGGAGGATCCGGTTTACCAGGGGCTGTTCTGACGCCTGGGTTTTGGTTGTCTGGGCCCTTGGAAGAGCTGGCAGGAGCCAGAAAAGAGGCTGGATTAAATTGGGAAATTGAAAAGAAAGTTTGGTGACGACAGTTGTGCCATCTGACACCTATAAAGGGCAGCAAACACAGAGCTTTTGTGGCTCAAAAGCTTTGCTTTTCGGCTCTAGGTTTCTGCAGTAGGAAGATGTGTGATTTTTGCCTTTGATTAAGAGCGTTCTTGGTGTTGCTTCCGTTAACTTCTTTTCCCTTCTGACACTGGTGCTCGTGGCATGCCTTACCAGGAAAGCCTTAGCTTTCTCCTGCCTAGCATGGTGCAATTAGCAGCCAATTTGCTATACAGCGATTATTCAGCCTTAATTGGAAAATGTTAATAGTGAAAGTCTCTTGATTTTTTTTTTTTTTTTTTTTTAAACTCCAAAACACTGATATTAGGGCTCGTCGCTGCAGTCTTGTGGACTGACAGTGGAGAGTTTCCTAACCTCTTCTCAATTACCGAGTGGGTTTGATGCTTGAAGTTATCCACAGGTTATACAGACTGAAGGTTAAAGTACAGGAGTAGAGACGAGACGTCTTTCTGGCTCTGAGCATCTCTTTGAAGAGACTCAGTTCTTCCTCTCTGTCTTACTTTGCCTATCTTGAAACACAAGGTAAATATTTTAGTAGGAAGTGATTCAGTAAGCCATGGGGTCATTATTTTCCAAGAGCCTCGGAACCTCAAGGCTCTGTTTCAAAGCACAGTGTTGTTAAATGAGGATTTTTTTTAATGCAATTAGGAGGGTTAGCAGCGCTGAGGGTTAGATCAGGGTGGAGCTGTGCCCCTCTCTGTGCAATTGAGGGGAATTTATTATGTACGTTGTTTTTTCCGAGGATATAAAATAGGATTTGTCGCACACTGCTGTGTGTGACACGCTGTTGACCATGGTGCAGCTCGTTCATCCCAGGTGTGTTGTCCTGGTGTGCTCCAGGTGTCTGTTTGCTCACACAGCAGTCGATGGCAGTGCAGGGGGACACCAGTAAGAGCCACATCCCCTCCTCAGAGCTGATGCTGCCCAGAGAAAACCTCCTGCCAGCAGGATTAGAGGCGTGCCTTGTGCATCCTCGTAGGTCCTTTCAGCAGGAGCCGTGAAGTGCAGTTTGCCCTGGGATGTGGTGGCATCCTGCAGCATCCCAGACTCTGCATCTCCTTCTGGTTTGTTGTCCTTATGTGTTCAAACAACTTGTCAGGTTTGATCTTTTCCACGGGGCACGTTCAGACGCAGTGCAAAGGAGGGGGATGCGAAGGTGGAAGGGGGAGGATAAGATAAATTAGCAAGCTGTGCCCGCTCAGGGAGTGGTTTATGTCATCTCTGCTCCTGACCTGAACCTGCTGTAGGCAAGACGTGCAGAGGAGGGATGAACATCTCGTTCCCAGCTCCTGTTCCGAGGCTGCAGGTCCAGCAAAATACAGTCTTAGCTTTGCTTGTCACCATCTTGGCAGCACAGGAGGGTCACTTAGGAATAGAATTGTCCTCTCCTTGTGCCAGTTGGTAACTTTCTCCTGGACACAAGGAGCTTACTCAATAAGGGGGCTTTGAAAGGGAGTTAACAGGGCATGGTTGCTTCTTTTCTTGCTGGCAGTCCTTTTGAGTTCCAGGGAGCAGGATGCTGCTTTTCCAGCACTGTGACATGTTGTTCCTTAGGAGGGAAGATGTACTTTTGTGGGAGATTTTTAAACACTGCATTGCATTCCATGCTTCCTTTGTGATGGCCAAACATTGTGTGTGGGCAGGGAACGAGGTAGAGACAACTTTGTCTTAATGAGGGTCTTCCTATCTCCAAAATCATTGGAAGCCTTGCAGTGTCTGTGCCTGGCCGTGATGAGACTGACTTTCTCTCCCGAGCCTGTGGGTGATGTCCCTCACTTGTCACAAACTGATGAGGCTGCGGGGTGGCAGCGCTGGTGTCAGCACAGCCGTGCCTCGAGGTGAGGTGCAGTGCCAGACCCTCCAAAAACAGGGAGATCCCTCTTTGCTTTTTGGATTTTTTTTTTTTTTTTTGGTCAGGAAGGAAGCTTTGCTTTCCTTCCTTAATTGAAATGGCTCTAAGAGGGAAGGAGGCAGCGACTGGGGGGCGTTCAGTGGGGCTCTCTGTAGCTGACAGAGCAGCTCTGTTGATTTACAGGCTCCAGGCACAAGGCTGCAGAGATGGGAGATGCATGGAAAGAGAGTGCTCCTGAGGCTCTTTGATCTCCATCCCCCAGTTCTGCTCAGAACTTCCTTTAATTTGGCTCAGTGCAGCAGGTCCATTTAAGCCCTCCATGGCTGGAGTGTCCAAGCTGAGCTCAGCTCGACGATGGCCGGTGTGCCCAGTTCCTACCAAAGGTGTGAGCTCTGTGTACTGGACAAATATTTGCCTTTTTTTTTTTTTATCCTGGAGGCTATAATCTCGTGCAACCCCTTCCCCACACACACTCCTGAGTGTTTGTTACATCCCCAGACTTCTGCCAGGCTGCAGGTCTGTCAGGATTTTAATGTCAGTCCCGTACGTCCGTGCCTGACTCCAGCCTTCCACAGTCATTGTGCAATTGCAGCATCCCTTTAACTTGGGTCTGAGGCAGAGGAGGAAGATAAAGAACTTGATAGAACATTTATGGTAATAGCTGTAAAGGGAGAGCTGGAGAGCAGTGGATTTCACAGCCAGAAAAATCTCAGCTCGGGGAAATGGGTCTGAAATACGACTACAGATGGTTTTCGTCTCTTGCTTCCCCTGTTTAAATAAAAGGATTGCTTTTCTCACCTTTATTTAAAACACATGTGTAGAAGATGAAAGTGTCCAGCTATTTTTTTATTATTCAGTCCACCGGCTACCGACATCTTTGCCTTATTTCATTTCAACACTAATGGCATAGTGAAAGTTCTGAAACACCCTCTTTGGATCCAGCCTTCCTTGGGTCGCAGCAAAGATTCCTGCTGCAGGCAGAGCTGTTGCTGTTGTTTTCGTCATCAGCACTTTCTTTCTCCTCTTGAACCTGGTGCTACTAATTGTGTTGCTGCTTCTGCTCTTTAATTGATCCCATTCACCGCTCCCGCTTTTGTAACGTCTGACTCCTTGTCACTTCGGCAAATCAAAAACCCAAATTAATCAATCTCCAGCCACTTGAGAATAAGGCCGTGTTGGGGAGCTGGGCTTGACAAAAAAGTCTAATTTCACTTTGAAAGCCTGTTGGAAAATTTTAACAAGAAGATGCAAGAAAAATGTAAACCAGATCAAGCTCGACTTTGGTCTGCGGAGAATAGCGTCACCTGTTGAGTTTGTTTCAAGTTTTTGTAAATAGGTGATTTGACAAAAATACGAAATAAATCAAAAGACACGAAGATAGAAGGGGTCAGAATATCCTTGGTTCCACTGCAGATGGTTACACAGGAGAGAGGGTTGTGTCTGTGTGAGAGAGAATAGGAACCGTGGGCCGACGACGACGCTCCGCTCTTGGACTTTTGTATCCCAGCCTTTGTGCTGTGCTATTCCCGTACCTTACACGTTGCCTCTTTTCCTGCTTTTCTGCACCCCCAGCTCCTTTACCCTGGCCTGGGGTGCTCATGCTGGCTTATTATCCCTTGTTTCCTTGGCCTGCTTGGTTCCTGCGCTGGCAGGTGCTGCGGGTGGGGAAGGGGACATGGCTTCGAGTCACGCCTCGGATGGGCTTGGTGCTTGGGAATTTGGGATGCACATTAGTTGTTATTCTGTGCCAGGGCACGAGGGAAGCACAAGCTGGGTTTGGATGGGGTTCCAGACAGGTGAGGGTTGGGGTTGTTCAGCCTGGAGAAGAGGAGGCTCCTGGGAGACCTTAGAGCATCTTCCAGTGCCTCAGGAGGATCCAGGAGAGCCAGAAGGGGGCTTTGGACAAGGGCCTGGAGTGAGAGGACAAGGAGGAATGGCTTTACACTGCCAGAGGGCAGGGTATGGTGGGAGGGAATTCTTCCCTGTGAGGGTGGGCAGGCCCTGGCACAGGTTGCCCAGAGAAGCTGTGGCTGCCCCTGGATCCCTGGAAGTGTCCAAGGCCAGGTTGGACGGGGCTTGGAGCCACCTGGCCTAGTGGAAGGTGTCCCTGCCCATTGCAGGTGGTGGAACTGGATGGGCTTTGAGGTCCTTCCAACCCAAATGATTCTGTGATTCTGTGGCATGGCTCGTGTCAGCTCTCCCTCACAGCTGAGGGAGTTAGTAACTGTGTTGGGAAGGAGAGGAGAGCAGGCAAGGGAGGAAGGCTCCCTGGCTGCTGGGAGAGGGCATGGGTCTGTCTAGCTCTCTTCTGTAGGTCACAGACAGCAGCACACATAGGCTGAAACACGAGGATGCTCTGTTTTGGAGGAGGAGGTGTTTTTTTTCAGGCAGGCGTTATTGCGCATCCCTTCAAAACACGGCCCAGCAGCTGCAGAGCCGAGGATGTGCCGGTCAGGACAGCCCCAGCTCCGTGGCAAGGGGAGAGTTTTGTCCTCAATGTCGTGTAATAGAGCTCTGCACCCTGCAAATGATGACCATCATCAAGGGAAGCTGTGCCCGTACAGTCCATCAAAAGCCTCAGAGCTAATGATGGGCTGGGCAGATAATCGGGGGAGAGTTAATTGTAAGGTTCGATATGGCATCTTGTCAGCAGAGATAAGTTGTCACGTTTTCCACTTGAGCTGAAACTAAATGATTGTAAAATAAGTTATGAGTGTCCTTGGGCCTGTCTGCCAGAATGATGGCTAAGAATACATTCCTGGCCCATCAGTCTCAAGCAGCCCGCTTGATATTTATGCGAGCTGAATGTTATTTTATTCCCCCTCTAGTCATGCTTGTCAGCCTCCCGAGTGAAAAGTGAAACTGCTGCTTTGACTCATACTTCAAGTATTGAAGCTCGGAGAGGCTGCAGATTGTTATTATTATTACCAGTATTATATATTTTTTCGGGTGTGTGTTGAACATTGATGCCCGATTGGGAAGAACTAATGGCTGACATTGAACGTGCGGGATGGCTGGAAAACAGCCCATCCCAGCCCAGTGAAACGCAGCTTATGAGTTCCAGTGCCTCTGTCAAAGCTGGTTGAGATGGGGAGTAATGAGGCGCTTGCTTTTTTAATTTGCCATGCCTTTTCCTTGCCTTTTTTTTTTTTTTTTTTTTTTCCCCCCTTCTTTTCCCTCCTCCCACCCCCTCCCAATATTTAATAGTGCCGGCAGTGGCCGTCTGTTCTCAGGCGTGGTAATTGATACCAAATAAAATGCATTATTTGTATTCAGTCAGGAGGATGAAATTGCATTCAGCGGGCTGAAGCCTGAACTCATTTACAGTTTCCCGAAGCCCGGGCTTTCAGGAGCCCTCTTTTCAATTTGAAGAATACCTTGTCAGGCAAGGGAAGGAGCGGGGAATGGGAGAGCGCAGCGTGCGAGCCCGGCGCCTTTTGATTGCTCATATTTTAAACCAGGGGAACGTTAAATAACTCCCACCTTCGGAGGGTGGTCTGGGAAGCCACGGGCAGGGACACCTTCCACCAGCCCAGGGTGCTCCAAGCCCCGTCCAGCCTGGCCTAGGACGCTCCCAGGGATCCAGGGGCAGGCACAGCTTCTCTGGGCAACCTGTGCCAGGGCTCTGAGAAACTGTGTTAGGTGTGAGCAAACCTCCCCTGGCCGGTGTGCTCTGCTCTGTTCCCGTGATATTTAGGTATTTTGTGTATTTTCACAAGCAGGTGGAAATCAGTGAGATGCCTTTTGGTGCCCCGTGGCAGACCTTGGTGCCACAGCCAGGTCCCTTCCTCACCAGTCTTGACTCAACACAGGAATTTTCACATCACTGCTGCAAAGAAGGGGGTTTTGTTGGGGGGAAGGGGGGTTCTCCTTCTTTATAAGTATCAACATAGGAAAGCTTCAGAATCAAGCTGGAGGTCAGTATTTAGGACTAGAAGTAACACCCAGTTGCATCCATGGTCATGCTGGCATCCTCTCCTGCATCACCTCTTCCCTCAGCATCCAGGTGCCAGGGTTTGCATTGGCATGGAGACAGCAAACCCTCCAGGAGGGCCATTTGTGGGTCACCATTTAGGGGTCAAACCCTTAGAATGTCCTATACAGGTACACAGTAAATACATTCCCATGGGTCCCTTTTGGGGTTAAATACCTGAGGACTGGTTTGAATCTAGTGGATGTAGGGAAAAGAACAAATATCCTTAATAAAAGGATTAATGTTTGGTTTGGTCTCTCTTGCCAGGCAATTAGCTACATAATTTATCCCCCACTAATAACTTACAGCACAACTGTGCTTAGGGGGTAATTAGTAAATAAACTTTATTATGAGAGTGAAAAAAAAAAGGCAAATAAGTTGGTTTTTATCAGATAGGCAGCTATGTGGGAATTTAACTGTACCAAAAAAAAAAAAACCCTAAAAGCTGCTTTTTAAATAATCTGATATTTTTGTAACATATTAATTAAACTTAAGTCAAATGCTGATACTGCACAGTACTTAAACAAGGTTCTGAAAATGGCTTCGCTTTCCATGATAGCAAACACTTTCCTTAAACTGTAGCTTTTATGTGTTAAGTTTTATAATTAAAATCACAACCAGACCGGTAATTAAACAAAAACCATATTACCAACCTTGGGGGAAAATCCTGGATTAAGGTTGCTTGAGTATTTACTGTGTGAAAGGACCCCGTTGCGGAAATTTCAAGTACACCCTAATTTCCTAAATTTGTGTTAAATTTGGCTGTTTGTTTCGTGATTGAAAACAAGAGCTGCTCAAAGAGAAGTTAGTTGGTGTGTGACCACCCATTCCATGGGCCAGGGAAGAGACTGTGGGTCTCTGCTCGTGAAGGGGGGTGCCATCTACCTTTAATTTTGATTTGGTCTGGTGAACTAATGGGTGGGCGAGGGGAGAAAATGACTCTCATCAAGTCTTAAAATGATTGGATTTTGAGCTATTAGAGCTAATACAGCAGGAAACTGAGCACACTAAGCATGGGCTTATTTTCTTTTCCTTGGCAGCAGGTAGGAGGTGACCCTTTATCACGGTTATCACCTGTACCAGGTGCACATTGGTCACCTTGTTTGCCCACCTTCACTGCCATCACCTCCTTTTTGGTGTGTCTGGTATTAATGACAGTAGGTGCATCCAGGGGGTGTGGGGGTACCTCTGGTCCATCATGTATTAAAATGCCCAGGTGTTACAGGGGCAGGATCAGGAAGATCTCTGTAAGAAAGAGCAGTTGGAAGGAATAAGGAGCTTTCCCGTTGTTTTTTTTTGTGCGTTCCAGCTGGGCCCCTTCAAAAATCAATATGGAGTCCTGTTGATGGAGTAGGGCTTGAATCAGCACTTCAGCCACGTTGCTTTCCTGTACAGTTTTGAGAGCGTAATGGGTTGTTGTTGGGAGCCTTTGGCAGCCACCGAGCTCGAGGACGAGACAGGCAGCGAGGGGTCGTACCTTGGACTGTAGCGATCACTCCTTTCAATCACGCAGTGGTTTTTAGTTCCCTCTCCTTGTCTTCCCCCACCCAACTGCAGATACGGGCCTGGGAGACTCTGTGTGCTCGAGCCCCAGCATATCCAGTACGACGAGCCCCAAGCTGGACCCCCCCCCTTCCCCTCACGCCAACAGAAAGAAGCACCGGCGGAAGAAAAGCACAAGCAACTTCAAAGCCGACGGCATCTCGGGCACAGCTGAGGGTAAGTCCGCTCCCTGGGGCAGGGCTCGGCTCCCAGAACACCGGTGCAAAGCTCAGCTCCACCATCAGCTCCGATTTCCACCAGGGAATTGTGTGCCCCAGTGGGGGAATTAAAGGCCGGGCTTGTAACGGCGGAGCTGAATCGTCTTGAGGCGTCACCAATGGCGAATCCAGCTGCCTCGAGACGTGTTTGGAAAGGGCTTTTTTTAATAAGTAAGAGTCCCCAAGTTAAAGTGGAGCATCATTAGGTGTAAAGGTAAGGAAGAGGCAAACTTGGAAGGTTAACAAGGAGGAAAAAAACTCAGGTTCACTCCGTAGATCGCGTTAGAACTTGTTGTATTTTTTTTTTCAGTATTATTAAGTCTTGTGTTATCACATCTCCTTAGGCACATCCTGAGCTCTAGAATCACCAACACTTCTGATGCCTCTTATTGTCTGAATATTCAGCTGCTCGTGGAAAGCTTGTGGTATTTGAGGATAAAAGGGAAAAGGGGAGAGTTTAAATGTTTGGGTTCTTTTTTTTTTTTTTTTCAGAGCCAGAAAGCAAAAGGCAGAAAGAACTTCCTTTTTTTTCCCTTAGTTTAGCTTACTGTTTCCAACGTGAACACTGCTCTAGCTGTTCAATGCCCTTCTGAAGGGGTAACAATGTGTACAGGAGCCAGGTATGATATAAAACATGCTTGTAGCTTTAGAAAAGAAGAAAAGAAACATGCCAGGATTCAACCAAAAGAGCTCCAGAAAAAAAAGAGGATGAACAAGGGTAGTTGGAAGGCTCAGAAACTGGGGAGTCAACACACATAAGGAGAGATGAAAAACGGAGACAATGGAATAACATTGTGGGAAAAGGGGAGTGTTGAGTGAGAAAAAGATGTGGTTGTAAGCATGGGAGAGTAAAAAACAGCTAATTCAGTATCAAAGAGGGTTGGAACAAGTTCTGAAAAAAAGATGACAATTGCAGACAGCTGAAGAGACATTAAAAATAGATGTGATAATAGTACACAACTGAGAAGGGGCATGTTAACTACTACTTAGTCATCCTTATTTTCCATTTATTTAATTTCTCAATTGCGCTTCTCTCACATCCGGAATTTATTTCCCCAGCTATCTATACAAATCCTTTTTTAAAAAGCCATCAGCTTTTTTTTTCACAACAGCCCCTGTTGTGTTCTCTTTCCAGTCATTTAACTATCTTTGTTGTTAGTTTCCCCCTAGTTTATGGCCTGAAGCCAAATTTTAGTTCAACCTTTCATTTTTAATTTGCCTTTTTTTTTTTTTTTTTTAAACAAGCTCTTTTACACCACTTATTTTCATACCTCAGTGGCAAGTTACAGAGGGGATTTTTCAGAGCAGTCACCATTGGTCCAAGACTATTTTGTTGAAGTCAATGTGAATCAAGACCAGCTGGATATCAAGAGCCTTTGAAAACCTCTTTCTAAGTAGTTAATAGGTGTATGTTTTCTTTCTCCTGGGGAGATTATTTTCACAAGTCACTGGAGCTGGAGCCTGTGTGGTCCTGGGCTGTAGGGGGGGTCTGCAGTTGTGAATCTTGTCCCTGATGTCCCTGTTCTGACTGGAGTGGCGAGTACATCCCTCATCCTCCTCTGTTTGCCCTTCCTCTTCTCCTTGTCTTCCAACATCACACCATGTTAGTCTGAAATCCTTCTGCAATAACTTAACAAAATGGTCCCCTCTCATAGGAGTGGGATGAATGTGCTTCCAGAAGGGCTGACAGGCAGCAACTAAGTAAGACACGGGGAGCCTTAGAAGTGGTAGAATCATTTAGGTTGGGAAAGCCCTCTAATCGTTCCCCCAGCACTGCCAAGTCACTAAACTGTGTCCCCAGGTGTCACATCTACAGGTCTTTTAAATCCCTCCAGGGATGGGAACTCCACCACTTCCCTGGGCAGCCCCTTCCAGTGCCTGACCACCCTTTCCAGGGGGAAATTCCTGCTGATGTCCCACCTGCCCCTCCCCTGGCACAGCCTGAGGCCATCTCCTCTCCTCCTGTCCCTTGTTCCCTGGGAGCAGATCCCAACACCTCCCCATCTCCCCCCTCCTGACAGGGATTGCAGAGCCAGAAGGTCCCCCCTGAGCCTCCTTTTCTCCAGGCTGAGCCCCCCCAGCTCCCTCAGCCCCTCCTGCTGCTCCAGCCCCTTCCCTTCCCTGGATGTGCTCCAAGAGTGAGTGCCAGCACTTGCTTGTACAGTCTTTGTACCTCTGCATGAGCCCATCAGCTTCCTCTGGCCTTCCTCCTCTCACATATTTTCTGAGATGAGCTCTCTGTGGTGCTTGGGGCCCGCAGTTGTGCCTTGGGTGGGCCACAGTGGTTGTTGAGTTCTTTATTTTTTGTAACATCTCCTTTCAAACGCAGCCCAGTGAAAAGCAGGGGGTTTGGCCACAAGAACACCGCAGTGTTCTGGGCATCCCTCAGCACACAGCTCATCTTAGTGGTCCTTGAGTGCTTAGGGAGGCTGGGAGGAGATGGCTGACGGCAAGGAGGGTCTGTCAGTGGGGGCTGAGGGAGGAGGCAACGAGCTGTGCTCCNAACACCGCAGTGTTCTGGGCATCCTTCAGCACACAGCTCGTCTTAGTGGTCCTGGAGTGCTTAGGGAGGCTGGGAGGAGGTGGCTGACGGCAAGGATGGTCTGTCAGCTGAGGGAGGAGGCAACGAGCCGTGCTCGAGCTCCTGTCCTTCCAGGAGAAGGGCATCTCACTAAGAGACTGTGGTGGCTGTGGATTCCCAGAAAGTAACGCTCCAGCAAGGCTCACAAAGCCTGGGGGTTGCCCTTTCCAAACCCTGGCACGAGTGGGCACTCGGCAGCCTTTGTGTTTTCTGGCCAGAATCGCAGAGCCATTGGGGTTGGAAAAGCCCTCTGGGATCTTCGAGTCCACTGTTAAGCCAGCCCTGCCAAGGCCACCACAACCCTAGGAAGGTACATTTGGTATGTTTGTGGTTGTCCAGACACTGCTCCTACCCCTGAGCTTGCTGTGGTGCTGCGTGATGGGAATAACTCCAGTCCTGGGACAAGCCATGTCACAAGCCAGTCTGCTGCTAGTGGGGTGTGTCCCACGTGGTTCAGGCTTTTCCAGGTTTTTCTCCAGGTAGTTGANATGTTTGTGGTTGTCCAGACACTGTTCATATCCCTGAGTCAAGTTGGATCTCAGGGAAAGGTTCTTCCCCCAGAGGGTGGTGGGCACTGAACAGGCTCCCCAGGGCAGTGGGCACTGCCCCAAGGTTGCCAGAGCTCCAGGAGGGTTTGGACAACGCTCTGAGGGACTGGGTGGGATTGTTGGGGTGTCCTGGGCAGTGCCAGGAATTGGACACTGGATGGTCCTTGTGGGTCCTTTCCAGCTCAGGATATTCTATGATTTTCACATCTGTCTTGTACTTCAAAGCAGCTTTCAGCTCAGTAATTCAGCCTTTCCTCAGGAAAAGGCTTATTCCCTTAGTTCCCCAGCGTGCAGCTGCAAATCTGTCCAGTGACCTAAAAGATTCCCTTGTGGATTTTTTTCTTCCCCCACGCTTGCCTCGAGCGTGGATTTCCACCCTGGAGGAGGTTTTGAAGAGCACGAATCCAAATTAAGCAGTCAGGGATGTTTCTGGGAGATGCACGTTTTGCCTTGGCGACTTTGAGATGCAGCAGGTGACTTGAAAACGCTGCTGAAAACGGGCTCCAGGAGCCTGTGGTGATAATCATGGGAGAACCAGACCTTCCTTCCTTCTGGAATTGCTGAGCTCGTTGTGCAGAGGAGGAGGAGGATCCTCCTGCAGTCGCTGTTCTCGGGCAGGTGCAGCGGATCAGAGTTGAGTGGTGGGGGTAATTCTAGATTTTCGTGTCGCCTTCCTCTGGCTCCGGGCACGTTTCAAGTGTCAGCTTTCAATTCAACGGGAATTCTGGGTTCCTTCATTTTTGTCTGTACCAAAGGTGAGGTTGTTCAATGAGGTTTAAATCTGGTCTTCAGCAAACTCGAGCATTTTTACTGCACTTTGCAGTCTTTTCTTCTCCTCCTTGAACGTGCCTGCTTTGATCATTGACCTCTGCCCAAGTATTCAGATATCACGATGATGGACACTGAGCTCAGGGTGATTCACCAATTCCAAGGACTGATGCTCATCCCTTTTATGCCCTTCCATAAAGGTCATGCTGATTCTTCTTTCTCCACACTATCTGCACATGCACAGCCCTCTCTTTCTGGGATGGATTCTTTCATCTCACTTGGTTTGTCTTTCTGCAGGTTTTCTTAGACAATGGTCACAGCAACAAAAATACTAAAGCAACTGTGCTGCAGTTGGATGAAAATTAAAATTCAGTTCCTATATTGGAAAATCAGATTCTTGTGAATTTTTTTATATTTTTTTTCCCCAGCGCAGTGAAACCCAGGGAGAAGTTTTTTTAGTTCTCTGTACAGAACTTGTCACTGACAAAAGTCCCTCGGTGTTTTTGAGGGTAACAGCAGGAATGCTTACATTAGGCAAGGTGCCAGCAACCAGCAGGGTTTTTTTCCCACCATGCTGCCTAAACTTGCTCGGAGCAGGATTAGACAGCGCTGTGTTTCAAAGAGGAATAGCTGCTCAGAGCCTGATCTGTTTTGGTACCCTTGTGCTGCTGCAGTTACTGGAACAGCCAGTGATAATAGGGAAGATTTTTCAGCTTGAAAACAAGCAGAACAATTAAAACAGCTTTCTTGGATAATACTCTTCACAGAAAGACCTTTCCCAGTGTTTATTTTTCCTACTCTTACTAGTTTCCAAGCTTCATAGCTAAGCCACTTGAACCTGCCTTCCCTCCACCCATCACTGAGATTTGAGGAGCTATGGAAAGCCCAAGGTGTGTCTGTCTTTTGATGCTGGGATCATCCACGCTCTGTGAGTCTTCCACTGACGAAGAGCTCTGTCCCATGGGGCCAGGGTTGCTGTGGGGCCAGCCTGGCCACATCCAGGTGGATGGGAACATCCCCTCCTTCCCACTAAGGTGTTCTTCTCTGCCCCTTGTGAAGTATTTGCCTTTCCTGGTGCTTTGCTGCTCTGGGCAGTCTCTCCCCAACTCCAGGCTTACACTTTTTCAGCTCAGGATGAACCCCAGTTTACTGAGAAATGCTTTNAGCTCAGTTTACTGAGAAAGGCTTTTTTATTATTATTATTATTATTATTATTATTATTTTCCTGAGGTGAACTGGTAAAGGTTGTTCATCACACATGCATTTTATAAGGCTGAGGCCGTTCTGCCGTTCCCAGTCTCAGGGAGCACTGAAGGTGAGCCCTGGTTAAGTGTGAAATTAAAAATATGTTTGTTTGTTTTCTGCGGGTGGAAGAGCAGGGTTTAGTCACAATTCTCATTCCTGCTTTCATCTGGTTTGTCACTGTGTCCCTTCCAGCCCTCCCAAAACCAGGAGGACGAGGTGAATTAGGAAATGCAGTTAGTTNGCAGTTATGAACTAAAAAAACTCCATTTCTTTAAGCATGTGCTTTAAAAAAAAGGGTTAATTGGGATTTTTGGAAACTTCATGGAAACACTTCAGGGAGCAAAAGTATTTGGGGAGAGTAGAGTCTTCCTCTGACAGATGGACTTGACATTGTTAATGTTAATACTTATTTATAATATGCTGAATGAAGCACTGTGATGAAGGAGGGGATTTTTACTTGCTGCTCTTATTTTATATATATATATATATATATATTTAATTTTTTTGGCTTTTTATGGTCTGTCAGAAGCCTCCTGACATTGTCAGAGGTCAGCATGTTCACAAACCTCTCCAGCACAAAAAGTCCCAGCGTCGTCACTCCCTTTTCTCCGCAAGGAAGATGCCAAATGTAATATCTTGACCTGCAGCAAGGGCAAAACCACTCAGCTTTTTAAGGAGTTTGTAACCTTTGGAATCGAATCTATTGGGTGTCAGGATCCTCGTGTGGATTGTGTTGCTTGAAGTTATGCCCTGAGAACTAAGCTGCCACCAAAACTTCCTCGAGTAAAAGCTGTTCCCAGTCCTTTGGAGGATAATTAAGTGGTGGTACAGGCAAACAGGTGCTGCCCATGGAGGAGCACCACAAAAGGTATCCTTGGTGATCTTGTCATTCCCATTATTTTAGCTACTAGTTCTTGTAAATCAGCTGTCAGTAATTACAGCCTGCCACGCAGTGGTGTTGGGGTGCAGCAGGAACACAAAGTCTGTGGATGAATCAGGAGGGGAAAATAGTAATCCCTTTAATTATATCCCTACCCAGTTGTCCCCTCCTTAAACTGGAAAGAGATATCTTAAGCTTTTCCCCTCTGAAAAAAATTAAATACGTATATAAAGTTAAAACCCCCAAATGCAGACCCGTGCCATACAGAAGAGGAGTATATTCCCATATTTTTGTGCACGTTGGGATGGATGGTGTAGTGAGAACAGGTTTTGTTTCCATTTCTGGTCTCTTTACCTGCCTGAACTTGTAGAAAGTAAATGCTCCATAGTTTTAAATAATATTCGGTGTTTCGAGTGAGACTGATACAAAAATAGCATTTTAACTGGGAGGTTGAATGAAGAAAAGCAGCATTTATTTGGAGCTGGAGGGCTGACAGGATAAGCAGAATGCTTGGGGTTGAGGGTTTTTAACTAGGTTTCTGATTTATTTAGGGTTACTGCTGAATTCTCTTCGTATGGATTTGGTCATGTCATTCTTGTAGTCCTGCTGTGCATGAAACACATTTTGCTGAATTTCTTACTGGACAAAAAAAAAAACCCTTAACTTACTAAACCTGGAGTTTAACGAGCTTGCTTTTAGTGAGATTTTGGGAGTGTGATTTGATAAGTAAACCCTGATTTTGTGGATTGTCTTGGAAGAGTTATAAGCCTTCCCTCATCGAGCTGTAGCTCCTTTGTAGGTAAAAATTCCTTTAAAAAAAAAAGGCAAGCAAAACACATGTTAGGGTTTAGTTGGCATTAAAAATGAGCAAAATACCTTGCTGTATTTTTTTTTCTATCTGCAAAAGAACTTAAAAAAACCCCAACCAACAACATGTGCCTGTATTTGTTGTCTGTAATACCAGGTGCTTGTTTTGAGGGGAGGTTATCACCTATTCCCTGTCAAAACACTCCTTGGCTGTGATTCCACTGATCATCTGTGACTCCACTCGCTGCCTCGCAGGAGACTCAGTCCTGGCCGATGGCTGTGAGAAACAGGAGGGCAGAAATTAATAAAAAATGCAGCCCAGAGTCTTCAGAGCCTGACTTTCAACCAAGGCATAAAGGTCACTGGTTGGGAATCCTTCAGCCTCGGCCGGCACAGCCTGCCCGACATGAAAGGGCTGGGGGCTGAAAGACACTTTATGTTGATGCTGAGGAGTGAAAGACAAGGGAGGTGAAGCTCATCTATTGTTTTAACCTACTTCATTGCAGGCTAAACAAGTTGAAAGATCCCTTCTTCCCTTTAAAAGCTCTCTTAGCTCAGGGTCGGAAGAGGCTGCGGGTCCCGCCTACCCGGTTGAAAGGGAAAGTGTCGCAGTGGTGGTCAGCGGGAAGGGGGCTCTGGGAAGGAACAGTCCCAGGATTGTACACTCTGGCACATCTGGAGAGTGACAGGGACAAAACACTTCTCTTTTTTTTTCTCTCCATTTCCCTAAAAATTAGCCCCGCTCTCAGGACACTGAGCTCTGTGACCGCAGAGGGTACGCTGTGCATCCTCAGTGCCAGTGCTGTGCTGGGATTTGGCCTCATTTTTTTGGAGAAGAGAGAGGTTTTAAGTAGCTTTGTAATTGAATGGAAACAAGTGACACCTTAGCATTTCACTGACTTCAGGTGGTGAGTGTCCTTGGCAGTGTGTTGTCAGCCTGAGACGGAGTCCTCGGTTATGGAGAAGGTTCCTGATGTCCACAAGATGATGTTTGCAAGGTAGCAAGAAGTAAAATATTAAATAGTTATTTTAAAATTTCTTCAAAATTAAATGTCATAAAATATGAAACCTACTAGAAAAGTTAGTTCTGTTTTGTGACTTGAGTAAGAATGTCTACTCCAGAAGTTCCCCTTTTTTCCAGAGGTTGTAAGACCGTGTAATTTCCTTCTGAATCTGTATACCCAAGTTAAGATGAAAAATGAAAGTGAGCCCTAATTGTGGAGGTTTGCCATGGGTAGCTCAAACCTGGAATACGAGGGGGAATGTGTCAGTAGGTCTGATCTAGCCTGGGGTTAGGAACATGCTCTTGGCTGAAGAGAGCTCGTGATCAAGAGGTGCACACATACTCTCTGTGTTCTGCCATTGCAGACAGATGGTTCTTCTGCTCCCTTTTAATGCTGATGGGATTATTTTGCAGCTCTCTTAGACTTTAGGATTTAGTAATAACCTATAGATCAAGATTTATTTTTGATCAAGAATATTTTTCCCCCTTTTGATTTTGAGTCTGTGTCAAAATGTTTGTGATGCCTTTCAAAAAGCAGTTCCAAACCAAACTGAGGAGGTAACGATGCATATGAACAGTTTTACTAAATACATTGCTGAGTATGCATATATTGGCTTTAAACTGAAAGAGGAAGTTCAGACTGGATATTAGGAAGGAATTCTTCCAGGTGATGGCGGTGGCACAGGTTGCCCAGAGAAGCTGTGGCTGCCCCTGGATCCTTGGAAGTGTCCAAGACCAGGTTGGAGGGGGCTTGGAGCCACCTGGGCTGGTGGGAGGTGTCCTTGCCCATGGCAGGG
The DNA here is from genome assembly GCA_013399735.1 of Tyrannus savana. NCBI lineage: Eukaryota > Metazoa > Chordata > Aves > Passeriformes > Tyrannidae > Tyrannus > Tyrannus savana. The sequence goes on along the minus strand of VXAW01012412.1, from coordinate 112,008 downwards.
GTTGGGATGGGATGAGCTTTAAAGGTCCCTCCCAACCCAACCCATTTGTTGACGATAATTCTGTGCTGCCAGACTCAGGGAGCAGACACTCTGTGTGCCCCTCTGAAGTCCCTGCAGATCCACGTGCCCTGGGTGAGGTCGCAGCGTCGAGTTTGCCGCGTGTTTATTTCGTACCCTGCGCTTTCCTCTCCTGTTTTCTGTCCCTCCACCTTTCTCCTCGCAGACCCGTTACTTGTGACAGGTGTTGTGCATCGTGTGTAGTGTGCGACTGCAGGAAGCAGTAGGTAAAAAGAAAACTTGAGCAGGCCTCATCACTGACATTTTCCACCACTTTCCCCCCCACCTCTCCAAAAAAGGGGGAAAAAAATTAATAAAGGTTTCTTTTGTGAGCGTGAGCTGGAGAAAATTGGCCATTTGTCTGTGAGGTAATAGGCTTTGGGATAATATGAAAATCTATCAAATGATTAAATTCAATGACATTAAATCACAATTCATGAAAGGAGAATACTGCACAGTTTAATTCTATGTAATTTTTGAGGGGGGAAAAAAAAAAAAAAAGCCCTTAAAAAAAAAAAAAAATTTGTTTGAGTTTCTCTTAAGCTGATTTCTCTCTGTGCTCCTTCTTAAAAGTGCCTTTCTAGTTGCCACACAGTGATGTGATCATTATCTGTCACCTCGTCGCCTTGCTGCCTCAACACGCAGTAAAATACAAAAAAA
>VXAW01012412.1:70399-103324 GCA_013399735.1 Tyrannus savana | reverse complement strand
GTTTAGGAAAGGTGAAGTGCACAGTTCTGCACTCCAAAGGATGCTTGTGTTCTAAAAAGCATTGTGGTTGAGGGGGGAAGTGCAGGAAACAATGTGGGGAAGAGTCAGGGGAAAGGATAGCAAAAAGGTGATGAATGTGAATCAGTAGATGGAAAATGTCTTGATCTGGTTCATAAAGGAAATTAAAGATATTAGAAAGATATCATGAAAGATCTTTAAAAACTATATTTAAAAAGAATTGGTCTGTAGAATGTGAGGTCTGTAAGGCTGAGGAAAGAGGAATTCCTTAAATTCATCAGCAACAAATAAATTCTAGACTAATGCCTGATGAAAGACTATAACAGTGAATCCTGATTTCAGAAAGGAAAGGCAAGAAATTTGTTATCACCGAGAAAAAGAGATAAGAACTCGGCTCACCTTAATTTTGTACTTCTAAACACATATGTGACTGCTAAACTTCCTCTATAGTATGTGTTTTATTTATTTATTATTTATATCTGCACAACCGGCTTAGCTGTGGGCAGGAGTCCTACAAAGTTGACTTAAGAGCTTTCTCATCAACTGTCCCATAATTCTGGAGGGTTCTTGTAGCAATGGGAGCAATGCAGAGAACTGGAAAAGAAGTGGATATTATGCTTGTAGCTGAAAAGATCCTGAAGAATGTGTGTATTATTTAACCTCACATTGATCTGGCGTGAAATAATGGGAAGGCTGATATGTGATATGATTAGAAAGTAATTTCCACTGGCAGAGTAACAGAGCTGTCCAGATCTCTTACAGGAGATTGCCAAGTGATAAAAAGCTGAGCAGTTTTTAATGCCACGTTGTCACAGTTATCTTTCGAGAGCAAATACCCTGAGTTAGTCCTCAGATCACAGGGAGCAGTTAATGGGTGCCCATCATCCAGCCCCAGGGAGGAGGTAACTTTTGGGGTTTGCTTTCAGCCCTTTGGTGTTCTGGGTGATTTTTTTTTTTTCCCCCTTGATTCCCATGATAGGCATCTTCCCACTCCATGCACATTTCTCCTGCAAGTGGGAACCAGTCTGTGACTCTGTGATTGTTATGTCCCTTCCATGTCAGTGTGACAGAAAAGCGCCATCCTTAGCTCTTTGAGTGTCACTGAAGTGTGTGATCTGGTCTTCACATTTTGGCTTTCTCAATTGCTGCAGCATTTTTTTTTTTCCCCTGTCCCTGATGACTGTGGAATCCGTTATCTCCATCCAGAAGCTACTGCACTTTCACCAGCTGGTGTCTGCTTGTGTGAACCTCAGCACGTGTTTATTACAGTTTTCTTCCTTCGTGGGTTAAATGCAGGGGATCAAAACACCTCACCCTTGGCCTAAAAAATCTTGCAGCTTGCCAAGGGCTGCTCTGCATTGAGGCCTGTAATATATGCAAATAGTGGAGAGGGCAATGAGAACTTGCCTGTGTGGGCTGTAATCCAAATGGACCCTTCAAGAGCTGTGTAACCTTTATAAATATCATGTGTGACCCTTTGGCGCTCCTGTAAAAGCTGGGTGGGTTTTTTGTGGCTTAGCTGCATTCTAATACGCTGTTTACTTTAAATTTCACTTCTTTAACAGCAGAATGAGATGAGGAGGTTGTATGAGTGCAGCTTGTGAAGCTGCCTGTAAATCTGATGAGACTGTGGGGGGGGGTTAGTTAGTTGTTTGCAGAGTGTGAGTTACAGCCATGTACGTACCAGTCCGAGTGTGTCACGTGAATGCACAAATCTCTGGTCCATCACTTTGTTCAGCTGGCAAAATTGGCTTTTATTCTCCCCCTGCATGGCTTTTTTTCTTTCCCCTGGTCTGTTTTTCTTAGAGTCATAGAATCACAGAATGGCTTGGGTTGGAAGGGGACCGTAAAGACTGTCTAGTTCCAACCACCCCCTTCACTAAAGAGAAGTGGGCATTGGTTTTATAGAAGTGAATTTTTGTTTTTTTAAGAAAAATAGCACAATTTGGGCACGAAGTTGAAAAAGAACACGTGGGAATAAAGCAAACTCGGGGAAGCTCAGCACTGGGATTTGCTGCCTTTGAAAGACTGGCTTGGTAAAATAGGTTTGACTTCTGCAGGGAGAGGGATAATACCAAGAGGACCAATCAGGTGAAGCTGTTGTTGATGGGCTGCTTGTAAACATTAAGCCCCGTTCATTTCTCAAGGGAGGGAAGTCCTGTCTCCTACTCCCTCTAAAGCAGCCCCATCCCTGTCTCCCATCCCAGGGGAAGATGGGATTTGCAGTGCATTCTGCTGCACCATACCAGTTGTGACAGCTCTGTGTGTGACTCTGCAGTTTGGCTTTTGCCATCGAGGAAGATCCATAACCAGTGTGGAGCTTTGTGGAATCATTAATGCCGTGCTTGTATTGATGGTTTCATTTCTGCGCTGGAGGAGCGGGGCCGGTCCCTCCTCTTGCAAGGCTGCAGCTTCCCTGCTTTATGATGATACTCCTCTTTCCTTTTACCTTCCTCCCCACTACCAAAAAATAAATAAATAAATAAATAAAACCCATCAGGTAAATTGATTTGGGGCTCAGCCTTGACAGAATCCCTGCCTTCGGCCCCTGGCGCCGGCGTGGCTGCGTCGTGAGCGCTTCCTGATTATTTGGACGCTCCGGCAGAGGCTGCCACATCAGACTTGGAGGTGTGCAGAGATTAACTGGTGTCTGTCCGACCATTTGTCATACAAATAACGGTGCCAGTGGAGTGAAATACTATAAATCACTTTTTTTTTTTCCTCCAGGATTGAAACCTTTTTATCAGTTGTGTCACTTCCATTATTCAGTAAGCGATTAGTAACAGCCGTTGTGGTTGAGCCAGTTAGTAGTTAGCACCTCGGAGCTGTTGGCTTGTAAGGGAGTTTGTGACACCAGATCCCGATGTAAATTCAAGACCATCCAGTTCCAATCCCCTGCCGTGGGCAGGGACACCTTCCACTGGAGCAGGTTGCTGAGGTGGTTCTCCTCCTTGCACTGTAGGACCCAACATCTGCAGGTCTGCGTTTTCCAATGTAGTCAAGGGAAGGAGCTGGAAGTTGCCTTCTCTGTCAGTGCAGGGTGATGCAGAACCTCGGGCAAAAAAGGGTCTTCAAGGTTTTTTCCCAACCTGAATGATTCCAGGGTGGCCATCCTGTTTTAGCACAAGCTTTGGGGTTTATAGGGAAATAACCATGAAAGGTGGCTCAGTGGTTTGTAGGAAAAGACCTCGACACAATAAATCTCTCCAATAGAATTTCTCCAGCGAGGTATCCCTGTGCTGATGTGGGAAGTTGCACCACGACTGAGTGACATGCTGAGCTGTCAAGCACCTAATTCTGGAAGACTGGCTCCTGTTTGTTTTCACAAGTGATGAAAATTAAGGAAGAATTCACGTTACAGATCTGAAGCTCCAGTGGAGAGCGGCGCTGTGCCTGCTCACATNACCAGCTGGTGTCTGCTTGTGTGAACCTCAGCACGTGTTTATTACAGTTTTCTTCCTTCGTGGGTTAAATGCAGGGGATCAAAACACCTCACCCTTGGCCTAAAAAATCTTGCAGCTTGCCAAGGGCTGCTCTGCATTGAGGCCTGTAATATATGCAAATAGTGGAGAGGGCAATGAGAACTTGCCTGTGTGGGCTGTAATCCAAATGGACCCTTCAAGAGCTGTGTAACCTTTATAAATATCATGTGTGACCCTTTGGCGCTCCTGTAAAAGCTGGGTGGGTTTTTTGTGGCTTAGCTGCATTCTAATACGCTGTTTACTTTAAATTTCACTTCTTTAACAGCAGAATGAGATGAGGAGGTTGTATGAGTGCAGCTTGTGAAGCTGCCTGTAAATCTGATGAGACTGGGGGGGGGTTAGTTAGTTGTTTGCAGAGTGTGAGTTACAGCCCTGTACATACCAGTCCGAGTGTGTCACGTGAATGCACAAATCTCTGGTCCATCACTTTGTTCAGCTGGCAAAATTGGCTTTTATTCTCCCCCTGCATGGCTTTTTTTCTTTCCCCTGGTCTGTTTTTCTTAGAGTCATAGAATCACAGAATGGCTTGGGTTGGAAGGGGACCGTAAAGACTGTCTAGTTCCAACCACCCCCTTCACTAAAGAGAAGTGGGCATTGGTTTTATAGAAGTGAATTTTTGTTTTTTTAAGAAAAATAACACAATTTGGGCACGAAGTTGAAAAAGAACACGTGGGAATAAAGCAAACTCGGGGAAGCTCAGCACTGGGATTTGCTGCCTTTGAAAGACTGGCTTGGTAAAATAGGTTTGACTTCTGCAGGGAGTGGGATAATACCAAGAGGACCAATCAGGTGAAGCTGCTGTTGATGGGCTGCTTGTAAACATTAAGCCTCGTTCATTTCTCAAGAGAGGGAAATCCTGTCTCCTACTCCCTCTAAAGCAGCCCCATCCCTGTCTCCCATCCCAGGGGAAGATGGGATTTGCTGTGCATTCTGCTGCACCATACCAGTTGTGACAGCTCTGTGTGTGACTCTGCAGTTTGGCTTTTGCCATCGAGGAAGATCCATAACCAGTGTGGAGCTTTGTGGAATCATTAATGCCGTGCTTGTATTGATGGTTTCATTTCTGCGCTGGAGGAGCGGGGCCGGTCCCTCCTCTTGCAAGGCTGCAGCTTCCCTGCTTTATGATGATACTCCTCTTTCCTTTTACCTTCCTCCCCACTACCAAAAAATAAATAAATAAATAAATAAAACCCATCAGGTAAATTGATTTGGGGCTCAGCCTTGACAGAATCCCTGCCTTCGGCCCCTGGCGCCGGCGTGGCTGCGTCGTGAGCGCTTCCTGATTATTTGGACGCTCCGGCAGAGGCTGCCACATCAGACTTGGAGGTGTGCAGAGATTAACTGGTGTCTGTCCGACCATTTGTCATACAAATAACGGTGCCAGTGGAGTGAAATACTATAAATCACTTTTTTTTTTTCCTCCAGGATTGAAACCTTTTTATCAGTTGTGTCACTTCCATTATTCAGTAAGCGATTAGTAACAGCCGTTGTGGTTGAGCCAGTTAGTAGTTAGCACCTCGGAGCTGTTGGCTTGTAAGGGAGTTTGTGACACCAGATCCCGATGTAAATTCAAGACCATCCAGTTCCAATCCCCTGCTGTGGGCAGGGACACCTTCCACTGGAGCAGGTTGCTGAGGTGGTTCTCCTCCTTGCACTGTAGGACCCAACATCTGCAGGTCTGCGTTTTCCAATGTAGTCAAGGGAAGGAGCTGGAAGTTGCCTTCTCTGTCAGTGCAGGGTGATGCAGAACCTCGGGCAAAAAAGGGTCTTCAAGGTTTTTTCCCAACCTGAATGATTCCAGGGTGGCCATCCTGTTTTAGCACAAGCTTTGGGGTTTATAGGGAAATAACCATGAAAGGTGGCTCAGTGGTTTGTAGGAAAAGACCTCGACACAATAAATCTCTCCAATAGAATTTCTCCAGCGAGGTATCCCTGTGCTGATGTGGGAAGTTGCACCACGACTGAGTGACATGCTGAGCTGTCAAGCACCTAATTCTGGAAGACTGGCTCCTGTTTGTTTTCACAAGTGATGAAAATTAAGGAAGAATTCACGTTACAGATCTGAAGCTCCAGTGGAGAGCGGCGCTGTGCCTGCTCACATGTGGATGTGATTCCCCCGGCACAAACAAAAGGGGGCTGTGTGTGCATGTTCCTCATCTGTGCCCGTGCTGGAGGGCAGACTGCTGATGAGCCTGGATCAGGGGTGGGTCTCTGCAGAGGACGATGTGGTAGGATCATGGAATGGAGCCTGTTTGATCCACGAGATGCCTTATGGATAGTCTTTCCCAAAATGGTGCAGCACAAGGTGTTCTTTTGCCTGACCTGAAGTGACTTGTGTTGCTGAGCAAGGTTTGGATCCTCTGCCAAAGTTACCTTGTCTGTGCCTTACAGTCTGGTGTGTCTGGTGGTCCTTAGGAGCTGACAGGGACAGCACCTGTTTTTTCAGGAGGGGAAACAGCTCGTGACATCTTTTTATTTAAGTTTTTATTTGCCTAGTGTGAGCTTACCTTTTACAGTAGGTAGATCTTATGGATTTAATAGGTGAGAAATTAGTGAGAAAGATGGGAGAGGGTAGGAATGGAAATTCTCATTTCTATTCCATGTTCCCATTCTTTTTAACTGAGTAAAAACTGGAATGCCAAAGTGCCACTGATGCCTAATATACCTTTCTGTTCTCTTAAAAGAATAGAGATGACTTACAAGCCTCCTTTGTTATCAGGGAGTAGTGCAAAGTCTCCTTTATATACTTTAAAATAATTATAATAAATGCTGAACAAAATAAGTGCAAAAGAAGCAGTATACCCAGGCCTTTAGAAAAATCAAACTCTTCATCATCTGTGTCTACAAAAAAGTCTCAAATAAATGGTTTGTGTGAAGAGGGGCCTTAAAGGGTCCATCTTGTTCCACCCCTGCCATGGGCAGGGACACCTTCCACCAGCCCAGGTTGCTCCAAGCCCCATCCAACCTGGCCTTGGACACTTCCAAGGATGGGGCAGCCACAGCTTCTCTGGGCAACCTGTGCCAGGGCCTGCCCACCCTCCCAGGGAAGGATTCCCTTCCTGCCCAAGCCATTCCACGACAGTGGGAGCTTTGCCAGTGAGGATCTCCAAACCCGAGCGCTTCTGGTGTCCCATCAGCCCGGGTTTGTTGTCACAGGTGCCGTTCTGGCCAGGTGTGGTGGCCTGAAGAAGTCTGTGTGNTACAGTAGGTAGATCTTATGGATTTAATAGGTGAGAAATTAGTGAGAAAGATGGGAGAGGGTAGGAATGGAAATTCTCATTTCTATTCCATGTTCCCATTCTTTTTAACTGAGTAAAAGCTGGAATGCCAAAGTGCCACTGATGCCTAATATACCTTTCTGTTCTCTTAAAAGAATAGAGATGACTTACAAGCCTCCTTTGTTATCAGGGAGTAGTGCAAAGTCTCCTTTATTTACTTTAAAATAATTATAGTAAATGCTGAACAAAATAAATGCAATATACACAGCAGTATACCCAGGCCTTTGGAAAAATCAAACTCTTAATCATCTGTGTCTACAAAAAAATCTCAAGTAAATGAGAACTGTAAGAATTCCATAAATATTGTTCCTGCCCATGTCCCAGCTCAGCTTTCCCTTGTTTCTTCTAAGATACCTTGGCAAGAAGGTGCTGTGGAGCTTGTTGATGTGCAGAGCTGGATTTAGTGATGGTGCAGTTTGCATTGTGTAATTTTTCATTACAAGAGGTCTCCCCTTTCATCCTGGGGTCGTGTTTAGCTGCAAGGTGCAGAGCTGGGAAGTGCTTCCTCGCCGGCTCCGGTTTCCAGCGGCATCCCAGGTGGTGGTGTCACCTGAGCTCTGGTGGTGCCAATTACAGGCATGAAATCTGGATAATTGGGTGGAAGTCCGAACACCTTTGAAATTCCAGAAGGGCCGATACCTTGGATCAAATGGAAGGGGCTGCCCAGTGAAGCAGTGAAGTCACCATTCCTGGAACTGTTCAAAGGAGGAGTGAACGTGGCATTTTGCAGTATGGTTTGGTGGTTTTTGGTTGAAGGTCGGACTTGATGATCTTGGTGGTCTTTTCCAACCTTTAGGATTCTGTGATTCCTTGAAATCTAATAGAATAGCCAAAAAAGAAGGGAATTTAGTGCCAAAAAAGAAGGGAATTTAGTACCAGAAAAGAAGTATAATAGGAGTAGTTCCTATGTAGCATTTGAGGCTGAGGTATAATAAACTGGTGTGTTGTAAGCCAAGAATAAGCTTAGCTTGTGGATAGCTCTGGTAGTTATNCCAATTACAGGCATGAAATCTGGATAATTGGGTGGAAGTCCGAACACCTTTGAAATTCCAGAAGGGCCGATACCTTGGATCAAATGGAAGGGGCTGCCCAGTGAAGCAGTGAAGTCACCATTCCTGGAACTGTTCAAAGGAGGAGTGAACGTGGCATTTTGCAGTATGGTTTGGTGGTTTTTGGTTGAAGGTTGGACTTGATGATCTTGGTGGTCTTTTCCAACCTTCAGGATTCTGTGAAATCTAATAGTATAGCCAAAAAAAAAAGAAGACTTTAGTACCAGAAAAGAATTATAATAGGAGTAGTTCATATGTAGCAAGGTGTGCTGGACACTTGCTTAGCTTGTGGATAGCTCTGGTAGTTATTGCATGATGATTATAGGTTATTCCTGTGGTATTTCCAGGTGTAAAAGGCATGATATAAGGAATGGAACGGAGTTTCAAGGTCTGCTTGGGCACTGCTTCACTCCTCTGGAGTGGATTAATATGGATCTATTTGAATATAAATATTAAAGGGCCATTAAGACAAATAGGTAATTTTCAATCAGCACATTTGGGGTGGTTTTTATACGTGAATTACGAGAGTGGGGCAGGTGGGATCTACAGAGACCTCTCAGGCAAGCATTAAAAGTGGAAAAAATCAGCGATGCTCTCGACAAACCACATTTTGTCAGGGCAATATTTTCATTTCCTCTGCAGGAAAAGTTCTTAACGGTTGGGGTTTTTTTGTATTTTTAGCCCAGATGCGGCGGAGTGACAAACTGATTCTCTTAATTCCATAAATAGCTCAGCTGGCCTGGTGGAATGGACCCAGACTGGAGGAGCTAACCCCTGGGAATGTGGGCTGGGAAGTGCTGCACTGGAGCTGGTGGTCCAGCGATCACAGCCAGGCCATTCCAGCCCCGCTCCGTGGCAAGCAGGGGAGGGGGGAATTAATTAAATAATTACACCTTTGATTAGCTGCTCGTTGCCTTTGAAACATGATAGCATAATCTGAAGCTTTTTATTAAAAGACAGGGTTGGTTTTTTTTTTTTTCCTAGGTGGTTGAAAAGGATTTTTGTGCGTGGAGGAAAAAAAAGGGGCCATAATTTTCTGCTTCAGATAATGAAAAAAGCGAGAGAAATGTTTCCAATTACCATTTAGTTTTGTCGATTTGAATCGTGTATGTTTATAGTGTATTGGAAAGGCAGTGAAATCGTTTAGTGGGTCCTTTACCTATTGCAGAAGTTTTGATGGAGGAAACATTGCAAGAAGAACAAAAAAAAAAAAAAGGAATTAAAAACATTTTTTAGGAATGTTTAATTAGAGCAACTTTTTCCCCCCTGTCACGAGCAGAAGTATGGATGTGTTTTCATTTTTTTTTCCCTCCATTTGAACTGTTCAAAGCTGAACAGAAGCCAAACGTAATTAACTATTAATAGGATTTGAAGTATTACTTTTAGAGTGTTTTCTGGGTTTTAAAATAGAGCACTGGGAAGGATTTCAATTCTGGAGGAAAGGTTTTGTTTGGGTTTTTTTTTGTACCAGACAGAGAATTTTACTTATGTTTGGGGAAATGTCTGTAACTCAGCACTTTTAGTAATTTACTATTTTACTTCACATCAGCTTGGGTTTTTTGAGTATTCTTGAGTCCAAAAAGANAAAAAAAAAAAGAATTAAAAACCTTTTTTAGGAGTGTTTAATTAGAGCAACTTTTTCCCCCCTGTCACGAGCAGAAGTATGAATGTGTTTTCATTTTTTTTTTCCCTCCATTTGAACTGTTCAAAGCTGAACAGAAGCCAAACGTAATTAACTATTAATAGGATTTGAAGTATTACTTTTAGAGTGTTTTCTGGGTTTTAAAATAGAGCACTGGGAAGGATTTCAATTCTGGAGGAAAGGTTTTGTTTGTTTTTTTTTTTGTACCAGACAGAGAATTTTACTTATGTTTGGGGAAATGTCTGTAACACTCAGCACTTTTAGTAATTTACTTTACTATTTTACTTCACATCAGCTTGGGATTTTTTTTGAGTATTCTTGAGTCCAAAAAGAGCATATTAAGGACTGTTACCATGTGAAATACTTTTTGTCTCTTGGATCCATTGTTTTGGTCCCCTGGGATGTGTGTCCTGGTGACATCCAGGCACCAAACAGGTGTGTTTGGAAACTTTATTGAGTCACAGTCAGGTTTAATCTGGTTTAATAGATAAGCTGTACATATTTGTTAGGAATTATAGAAAACTGGTAGATGCATTTATCATTCCTGCCCATGACAGGGGGTAGGAGTGAGATGGGCTTTAAAGCCCCTTCCAACCCAAACCATTTGAGAATTCTGTGATTTTGTGATTTTATGATTCTGTGACTTTTTTAAGTTCTGTGCACTTTGTGGTGTTTTTTTTTGTTTTCTTTTTATTTTAAAATGTAGATGTTGGACAGGTCTAGAAAAACTATGTTTCCACTTTATTTTACTTTCTAAATGTCATATATTACATATGCCTGGGGTTTGGGCTGCCTTTTTTTTTTAACCCTTTTGATGTTTGAGAAACATGTTTTTCTAGTTTTTTTTCTGGAGTCTCTACTTAGAGACGCTTCTTAGTGGCTTTTTTGGAAGAAAACACACTCCCAAAAGATACTTCAAATCAATCTGCATGAAGGATCTTTCCAATTAGTGAGTTTTTGCCGTTAAATAATGGAGCATTTCTTACAGCTTTTTCTTGGTAACCAGTTGGGGTTGATTTGATTGTTTGAGTGTGTATGTGATATAGATAATAGATGTAGGTATGATATAGATAGATATAGATATATAGATATAGAATATAATCTAGAGGTGGCAACAAGAGCTTTTGTTGAATTAACTTTGGACCCAGCAAGTGAACCCAGACTGGAGAGGCTGAATATAAATCAAAGGGACATAAATCAAAGACAAACCAGGCAAGTGATGACCTCTGGTGCCTGTTCCAGCCTTGTTGGTGGGTAACAACTCTGCCATTCCAGAGGCAGGCAGGGCAGGAGGCTCCACTGGGTCCTGGCACATCCCAGAGGCTGGGCTTGGCAGTGCCCAGACCCTGCTGCTGGTAATCCTATGGAATCCCCAGAGCCAGGAGAGCACCTGGAGCAAACAGGCTGGAGCCTGATCCATGGGAAAGGACGCACTGGGATGTCTCAGGACCTCAGCAGCGCTGTGGGAGAAGTCCATTTGTTTAAAGAGAAGGGAAAGGCCTGACACCTACCACATTAGAATGGATTATTTCATCAATAGGTTAATAGAAAACCAGGCTGAGGGTTCACTCCTGCTCGCACAGCCGGACTCAAACACGCCATTAAAAGGTGTGAAAAATGGAAAAGGGACTGGGAAAGGGTTCTCTGTGCACTGCAGACCATCTTCCCTTCAGAGGGGGTGCCAAACCTCGATTTTGCCTATTTATATGTAAATGTTTTAGAGGGGAAAAACAAGATTTCTGCTGGGCAATTGTGCCTCTGCAGGTGCTGACACTTGTTAAACAGGTCTTAAAATGAAAGGGTTTTTTTTCAGCTTGAAGGATGCACCCAGTGAAAATACCTTCAGGTTTGATGATGTCACCGCCAATCCAGTCCCCCTTTTCAGCATGTGACATAAAAGCCTGCAGATGGCTTTATTAAAACCACGTACAGCTTAACAGCCTTAGTTCCTCAGCTGAAAATCAGGCTTTTTGTTAAAGACTGGAAGGACTTCACGTCACTGTTCCTTTTCCCCGGAAGCAGCCGTTTGGTCTGGCTTTTGTGGGGCATTCAGAAAGTTCCCTCCTAAATACAGGAAGGAAATTTTTAAATCATTCTGCCCCAGGTACTCGGTATGTTGTGTGATGTCCACGTCACCCCAAAGGGTGTGAGGAGCGTCTGTGGTGGGACAGGGGAGGGCCTGAGGTCCCTGAGGAGACCTCTCAGATCGTGGAGTCCAACCATTAACGCAGCACCACCACTAAACCACTGAACCATGTCCCCAGGGGCCACAGTCACACCTCCAGGGATGGTGATCCCGCTATTTCCCTGTTTTTTTCAGTTGCTGGTGGTGCCAGCAGTGTCCTGGTGTACTTGGATGTTTCATGCAGTTCCTGTCTGATGAACCCCAGCCTAAACGTGGTGTTGATTGAGCGTCCTTCTCACGCTGGGATTTCACTCTTGAGGCAAAGCACGTGGGTTTTAAAGCAGGTGGAAAATGTGCTCTCCCCTAATGAGCACAGGAATGGAGTGGTTTTTGAGCAATGGAGTCTGCTAATTGTGAAACAGCAGCCGGGAGCTCAGAGGATCTCAAAGTTTGGGTCAATTCTAATAAAACCAGGGATGTTACTGTGTAAGGGATTGATTTCCACCCCTTTCCAAATGAACACTTTGATTTTTGCAAGGAAGGAAGGGAGGACCACAAGCATCAATTGCATCAGTGTCTGCATGACATTCCTCAGAATAATTAGGTAATGCCCAGAGAAGCTGTGGCTGCCCCTGGATCCCTGGGAGTGTCCAAGGCCAGGTTGGATGGGGTTTGGAGCAATCTGGGCTGGTGGAAGGTGTCCCTGCCCATGGCAAGGGGGTGGGACTGGATGGGCTTTAAGGTCCTTCCAGCCCAGGCCATTCTGTGAGGATTCTAATGCCTCTGAGCTCAGCACCACAAATAGCATTCGTTGTTAGGAGGATTTAAGGTCATTACATCATCACTTCAGTTTTTAAAGGTGATGATGTAAAAAGGAGGTTTAAGGGTGAACTCCAGGCACCAAGTGATCCCTACAGGCTTTTGGGGGAAAAGGAGCTCTTGTCAGGCTGTTCTGTCATGAATTAAATCGCATTTTACAGTAGATGTTTTGTCTAGTCTTGTATCCTCTGCACAAATACTTCCTGCCTTTTTTTTACTTCTCCTGGTCTGTTTTTTGTCTATTCCAATAGCAGATCCATTTAATCTTGTCATGTCACGTTGTAGAAACTGAAAGAAAAAATCCTTCTCAAGAGTTTTTCTGTCTGGGCTGTGGATTGGAGAGGCTGAGTGGTCCTGTGTGCATTTTCTGTGTGGAGCTCTTCACGTGTTAACAGGCTCGTGCTTGTATTTTACTTCACATGCTTTTTTTGATGTTTCTTTTCTCCCCTTTTTCATTGATATTTTTTTTTCCCCCTTTTTTTTTGTCCCTTTTTTTTTTTTTTTTTTTTTTTTTTTTTTTTTTTTTTTTTTTTTTTTTTTTTTTTTCTTTTCTCTTCCCCTCCTGCTTCTCTGGACGCAGCCAAACGCAAAGCTTGGAAACTAAACCGTGTTGGTAGCCTGCGAAATATTTACAGCAGCAGCAGCACCAACACCGAAGGTAACAAACCCACCCGTCCCAGATGGAAACCTCCTCTCTCTCTCTCTCTCTCTCTCTCTTCACCCCCCATCCCCTTTTTTTAACCCTCTTCTCCAAAACTTCGTGCTCCTCGCCCCTCTGTCCCTTCCCCCAGTGCTGGGCATGGAAATGAGCTTTGCCCCCCCCCAAGCATGCCGTGTCCCACCCGTGTTTGCAGAGTCATTCCACCTGGGCTTTTCATCTCTCTGGTTGTTGTGCCTTTTTACTGTGCCATTCATTCGTGTTCCTTTCAGCTTACTTAAATCTTGACCTTTCCCTCTAGTCGTGGAGTGGTGATGTTTAAATTACTTCAGCAACCCCATTTTCTCCTTTTCTTTCTTTCTTTCTTTATTTTTTTTTTTTTTTTTAGGAGATCCGTATATATTTTCCCTTTCTCCATGCGGGCACTCGATGTAATATTTCCCAAGTTATTACGGTTTTTAAAAGTGTTAGTATCAGGTGTAATGATCTGTAGCCAAATACAATAGTGTGCCGTGACATTTAAGTAACAATCTTAATTTGTTTTGTGCAAGCCTTCTCCATAATGCTCTTTGCAGCTCTAATCCAGAGGCGAGACAGTGCCGGGTCATTTGCATGTGCTGCTCTTGCTTGTAAATTCTGGATATTGTTGTATTTCTAAAGGTCACCCGGTGCCAAAGTTCACAAATTGACTTGCATTGCTTTTTTTTTTTTCCCCCACCCAAGACAGCCATCATGCCTTTTGTATAATAGCACATGGAATTTTATATATTTGTTCCCCCCTCTCCACACCTCCACTTTCATTTGAACAACACAATTACAAACTGCCTTTTTTTATATATATTTTTTTATTATTATTATTATTATTACAAATGTCAAAGGTTATAATTACTTGGAAACCAGGCAAGGAGAGGGGGTGAAAAACCCACTCCAGCACCACCATCTCCAGCAGCATGGAAGAGGGATGGTGTAAGAAACAGGGAATGCAAAATAGGTCACAACTCAGTAATCTTGCTGGAAGGGAGGGGGATTTCTTTTTTTTTTTTTTTTCTCTTCACTTAAGTGCAAACCAAATGGGTCAAGTAATGGCGAGCGCCTGCCCTAACACTAATTGACTTATTTTGGAATGATTATAACTGTAATATTTTTCTTAATGTCACTGTTTTCTGGGCTGTTGATTTTAGTGATTGCCAAGCGGTGGCATTAAATCTCTTGTAAATTTTAAATTGCGAGCTATTTCTGTAAACAAGTCCCTCTGTTCACATCCTGGTCATTAACCTTTGGTGATTTATATCACCCTCCTTTTTTTTTTTTTCCACAATTACAGCTGGTTGCTCTCCCTGCCAAACAAAGTGTGGGCAGGAAACAAAACTGGGATTTTTATTCCAGCTTGTTAAGGCAGCTTTTTTTAAGTATAATTTTATTTTGTTCCTCAGTCTAAACGTAAAATGATTACCTTTCAGAGCTGCTAAACTGCCTTTTTTTGTTCCTCTTCTTGCCTTTTCAATACAAAATGAGAGAAAATGGTTGTCAGACAGTCATAAGTTTTGGTTGGGTTTTTTTCCCCCCCCTACTTTCCTCTTTAATAATTTTTAATTTTCCATACAGTTGCGGGGTTTTATCTCCCAGCCAAATTTTGTCTTCTAACCAGCGTGTTTGTTGTTCCAGGTTTGCTGCTTGAGAAGCTTGTGGTTTTATACCTACCTGTTACTAAATCGCAGCAGGGAAATAAATATATAGAATCCCCTTGTGTTGGACGGACAAAGGGGTTTGTTTTTTTTTAGGGCAGGTCTATTTTGAGGGATCTTTCATCTCACTCATCAAACTGAGTGTGGAAGGCACCGTGGTACGGGAGCGTGGTCCTGCTGGCCGTGGCCCAGAGAGTTTTGGAGGCACAGAATGAAATCCTAAAATTAGGGAAATGAATCTTTATTTGGATGTTTTCTGAGAGGCTGCGGTGGTGAGACGGGCAAATGTGGAGTTGATGAGCATGGTGGGCATTAAAGCCACGTGCTTAGATAATTGTGCCTTGGAAAAAAGGGAACGGTGATGGGAAACGACAGCCCAGGATAACAAATCTGCTTTGGTGCCCGGCTCGTGTTTGCTCAGTGGCACCAAAAAATATTTCCAACCCGCACAGCCCGGGTTCTAAAGCGGGAAGCAGCCTCTCTGGTGATTTTTAATGCTATTTTTGGGTGTTCTGTGTGCTTCTAGGTAGCCAGTCCCGGGTTAGGGTAGAGAACTGTGCAGCTCAGGTGCTGCTGATGCCCACCTTGTCCCCCAGCCCAGGGCACTGAGTGCCACGGCCAGGCCTTCCTTGGACAGCTCCAGGGATGGGGATTCTACCACTTCCCTGGGCTGCCAGTGCCTGAGCACCCTTTACAGAAGCAATTCTTCCTGGTGCCCTCAACCTGCCGTGGCACAGCTTGAGGCTTGTCCTCCTGTCCCGTCACTTGTTCCCTGGGCAAAAAGGCCAACCCCACCTGGCTCCACCCTCCTGTCAGGTGGAAAGGAGGTATAAAAATTTCACTGCTCTGTCCTCCATCAGTGTTTATCCTTGCAAGGAATCTTAGTCTTGTGAATTTTAGGATTTGCCTGAACTCTTTATTTCTCAGGTCTGTGTGCTTTCTATAGAGAGCCACTGACAGGTAACAAAGTCCCACCTGCTCGCTCCCTATTGCAGGCAGCCCAGGCTTTAAGCAATCCTTTGATTCTCCAGGGGGGGAAAAATATCTAGTATCAGTGAGTTATGCTTAAAACAAACCCCACTCTGGTTTTAAGACCTGCTGGAGTCACTTGTACCTGCTATCATTGCAGTACTATTAAAATACAGAATTATTTCTCCTGGATCAACAGACTGAAGGCCGGGTTGGATGGGGCTTGGAGCAGCCTGGGCTAGGGGAAGGTGTCCCTTTCCCATGGCAGGGGGTGGAATGAGGAGAGCTTTAAGGTCCCTTCCCACCCAAACTAGTCTGGGATTCTGTGATTTTACTGTTTTGCAGCAGAGTTGAAAGGATCATCTTTATGGAGTTTAATGCCCGTGCTCTGCAGGCTGTGGTTTAACCTGCATAAAGATATTAAATCTTCATTTTTCCGCTCTCCACAGCTACATGTGTGATTTTAAACAGTGCTGGGTCAGATTTGCCAGGCACTGATGGGCAGCCTTTGGTTTGAATATTCATGAAGCCCCAAACTCCCTTTGGTTTCAGAGTTAGTGATGCCTTTGCTGCCTGTGCAGGAAGTTACATCCTGTATAAACTGAATTTTTAAAGTTTTTTTAGAAGTCTTGGCACCCAAAGAAAACAAGCCCATATGGTTAGGGGGGAGTTCAGTGCCTTTCATCACCAGTTTGTCACTCGTGGGTAGCAATATAAAACAATATAAAATTCTTCCAGTGGAACACAACCTTGATGGAGAGCTGTGGGCCAGCGAAAGCAGAGCTCTATTGTCCTGATAGGGTTGATTTTCAAAACTAATTAGATTTAGACACTGGGTTTGGAGAGGGGAGAGAAGTATTAGCATAGCCATGCCCAGTGGGACATGGCACAAATATTTCCTTAATTGAGGCTGCTAATAAACATACTTATCTGCCAAGTTGGGGGCGGGGGTAATTTACACCGAGTGGCAAAAGGTAAGGAGAGTTAACGTTACACAGGACATAAATAACAAAATCTGTGTGCTGTAAACATCTCCTGGTGCGTACCAGGGCACCTCAGCAGCTCCTGGTTGCCACCCTTTTGAAAGGATGGGGGGTTACGAGGACGGTGCTTGAGCAGAAGAGCTTTTTGCGAGAGGGAGGAGGGCTTGATGAAAAGGGAGCCTGGTTTGGAAGCCAGAACATTTATTTTTTTTATTTATTTGCTTTTTATTTCTGATTCTGGCAAAACATTTGCTGAATGCCTGTGAGAAACGCCCTAAGACTGGCAAGTTTCTGATTTATACCCATGAAAATGGTTGGATTTGATGTTCTTGGAGGTCTTTTCCAACCTGAACGGTGCTATAGTTTTATGATTCTGTGAAAATAGGAATATTTCTTTGTTTAAAAGCTACCTTTTGGGATGGATGTAATAGGTGTACTTTCTCACTGTACAGTGCCTGGCAGAGAAGAGCCCTTGCCTTCTGTTGACTTCCAGTGCTGAAAGGTTGGGCCAGGTGATCCTTGAGGTCCCTTCCAACCTGATAACTCGATGATTTTGTGACTTTGAACCTGTGTTTGTGCTTGTTCAAACACTGGTGCAAGGTGTCCATGGCTATTTATACAGGTCTTAATACTGAGAATAAAATAGGTTGGATGCAGAAATTGATATCAAACTGATTCATGCAGGTTCTTTAGAACAGCTCTTGCCAGATACCAAGAGGCGTCGCTGCTTCTGGACACGTGTTTTCCCTCCATTTTCATCAACTTAATTGAGTTCTCTGGAACAAGTTAAAGACTGATTGTATCCTGTGGTAATTTTCAGTGTAGTTTTCTAAATCTGATCTCTGTGACACACCACAAACACAGGCTTGTGCCTAAATGTTTGTTTTTCTCCCGCACAGTCCTTTGCTTCTCAGAAACTGTGTCTCTGGTTTTCCAGAAGTGGGTGGGCTGTGGCAGTGTCTGGCTTTTGGCAGAGAAAAATGAATGTGAACTTGGGTTAAATGCAGTAACTTTGACTGTGGAAGGATGATGGTGAAAAGGGTATCATGGAATCCCAGACTGGTCTGGGTTGGGAGGGACCTCAAAGCCCATCCAGTCCCACCACCTGCCATGGGCAGGGACGCCTTCCACCAGCCCAGGTTGCTCCAAGCCCCATCCAGCCTGGCCTTGGACACTTCCAGGGATCCAGGGGCAGCCACAGCTTCTCTGGGCAGCCTGTGCCAGGGCCTGCCCACCCTTATGTGCAGCATCAACAGTGGAATTGTGTAACTAAAATTCATGGAGTGCACACCCACTCCCACTAACAGAAAAAGATCCCTTGTGCTTTAGGTTCCATGTCATCACAATCTCAGAGTTCTGGCTCATTCCCCATCCCAGCCACCCCTCCCACTCTAAACAAAAAAAAAAAGGCAAAACAAACAACAACAACGACACTTTAGACATCTCCTGTTGGTAATAACTTCCAAATGGAAGTCAGTGGCAGCTGGTTCTTCACACTTTAACTCTTCCTCTGCTGCCCTTCCAGGAAATAATTGATGACTGATTGGCCCATTAACCTTTTTTTTTTTTAAAAAAAAGAAAAAAAAAGTTTGACAGCCCGAACTTGTGTAATGAGGAGGGATTCCTGGTGAAATCAGGCTGATGGCTGAGTTGCTTGCCCCTGAGGATGCAGAATTAGCCCCGTGGGACCTCGTCTGCATAGAAACTGGACACAATTAGTGTAATATCCGGTGTTATTAATGTAGTTTGGAGTAATTGGGCAGGTTGATTTCGACAGGTTGATGGTGCTAAAATACTATTATAGTGGACCTTTCCGTGAATAACTGTTAAACATGGAAAACTGTTTAATAAAATTTTGTGATTGGGCTCACAGGGATTTGAATAGCACAGCCTATAATTCGAACTGAAGAGTGAGACTGAACAATTTTCATCCTGCTGCCTGGATCCTCCTGTGTTCTCCTGTGCAGTGGTTAAGGGTGTACAGGTTTGCTCCTTGTCTTTTGTGGGCTTTGCCTGATCAGGTGTAGAAGACCTTAACTGTGTGATCCTACAGGAGGCAGTGCACAGGACTGGACAGAATTTCATTTATTGTGGAGTGGTTCCTCTTGCATCTTGCTCAGGAACAGGGGGGCTCTGTTTGATAAATGAGGCTTTTCCCCTGATCTGTTGTCGTAACGTTTTGGGTGCTGATTCTCCCCTGTTTGTTTGTAACACAGTGCTGCTAAAATAGAAAAGCAGTTGTAGCTGTGCAGCTGGATCATTCATGTTTGGCCCGAGGGAACAACACGGAGCTGTGTCAGGGGGGATTTTGGCTGGATCTCAGGGAAAGGTTCTTCCCCCAGAGGGTGGTTGGCACTGAACAGGCTCCCCAGGGCAGTGGGCACAGCCCCAAGGCTGCCAGAGCTCCAGGAGGGTTTGGATAACACCCTCAGGGATAGGGTGAGATTGTTGGGGTGTCCTGGGCAGGGCCAGGAGTTGCACCTTGTGGGTCCCTTTCCGCTCAAGATATTCTGGGAGTCTGTGATTCCTTTTCCCACTTACTCCACAAACTACGTTTTTAGTAAAACTGCTGCTTCAGATGCTCTCCTGCTCCTGAAAATAAGCTTCAACTCCACGTTTATTCCCACCTCAAGGTGCAAAGTAAGCCTTCTGCTAGCGTGGAGTTTATCCAAGCAAACCCCACAGGTTGGGAAGGCGACTGGCGGTGGCAGCAGCGCTGCCTTTAAAGCCCGTGCTGGATTTGTCCCTGGTCTGTGCATGCCTGGGGATGACGAGGGAACAGGGCAGTTCGTGGCTCTGAATGTATAATAAGCCATTACCAGACAAAATGCTCTTCCTAAAGCTCGTTATGGCCGATGTTCACCAGAGTTTTGTGCTCTATTATTCTTTTCTTTCATGCTTCGTGCCAGCCCCTTCCCAATTCCACTTGCTCTGTTTTCAGCTTTCTTGATTTTTTTTTTTTTAATTTGCCGTTGGTGTCCCATGTGTGGGTAGAGTGTGTGTCCATTTATTTCAGTTCTGCTGGTATTTCCTTGTGCTGCTCCTCTGGCCTGAATACTTGTCCTTATCCTGCAGTAGCCCTAAGGATATTTCACTGACCCTCTCTGCTGGCTGCTCAGATCATTTTCTCATCTCCCATGTCGAACGTGAATGTTGAATAGGTTGAACTGATTTTAATCCTATATTATATCCCAGTGATTATTATTATTATTATAATCCCAGTATTTATGCTGTCTAGGAGAAAATGTACACATCTGCTTTAATATATTTGTGCATGTAAAACCTGCTTGAAAGAAGAGGGTAAATTATTACATTTTCTGTAGTGTCAGCTCTTTATAGTCCATTCATCTTTTATTTTGTGGCACACTTTGATTTTTACATTATGCAGCTCTTAGCATGTCAGGTTGAAATCTAAACACTGCTTGTTGGCCACTTTATGTTCGAGAAAGGCACAGGCTTGACACCAAACTCACAAACACACCCAGGAAACTGAGTATTTTCCCAAACCAGGACTTTATCTGCATAACATTTGGAGGGAAAAATCAGCAGATCCACACGTTGTTTCCTGGTGCCTTGTACAGGGATCCAGGCTCAAACCTCAGCCCTGCATTTGTGTGTTCTGGAATCCCAGAATGGTTTGGGGTGGAAGGGACCTTAAAGCCCAACTTGTCCCACCCCCTGCCACAGACACCTTCCCCTAGCCCAGACTGCTCCAAGCCCTGTCCAGCCTGGCCTTGGACACTTCCAGGGGTCCAGGGGCAGCCACAGCTTCTCTGGGCAACCTGTGCCAGGGCCTGCCCACCCTCCCAGGGAAGGATTCCCTCCCAATCTCCCATCTAAACCTGCCCTCCTTCAGCTTAAAGCCGTTATATCGCAGAAATTCTCATCAACCAAGCTTGTTGAAGCTGATTGTCAATACCCTTAACTCAATCTCTTCTTCCTACTGCAATTTTTTTCGTTCAGAACAAGAGGAGAACTTCGAGTTCATCATCGTCTCTCTCACCGGCCAGACCTGGCACTTTGAAGCCACCACCTACGAGGAAAGGGACGCCTGGGTCCAAGCCATAGAGAGTCAGATCCTGGCCAGTTTACAGTCATGTGAGAGCAGCAAGAACAAGGTATGGTGCCCAGAGTGACACTGAGAATAGCTGGGGGAGATTGGGTGATCATTCGGATGAAAGCAAAGTCAAGAACTCTGAATTTCAAGCCTGTGCTCCTGGAGGAATGTGTGTGTTACACCCACAGCAGAGCTGGGGATTTCTGGGGCAAACAACGGCCTAAGAGGAGCAGGTTTCCACCTTGAAATGTATGATGGCAGGAGGGATTTGTTCTCCTGTCCTGGCAAAATAAATGTTTAAAATCTGAGACATCTTCAGCCGATGCTCACGTTTGGGAGAACTGCATCTTCAGTCAAGGTGTCTGCAAATGCTTCACTGTTGGAGTGCAAGGTGCTGAGTGGTGGTTGAGGGAGAGAAATGGGCAATAACTGTTCAGACCTGTAGATCCTTTGGTATTACCCACCCAGCAGTTGTCTTTGATGATTTTATATTGCAAGGAGGAGACTCATATTTTGAATTTAATGCCTGCTTTCCCTGCCCTGAGGTACCAGAGCAGATCAAACACCAGTCATTACCATCATCACAATATAAATTACTTCCCATTTTGTTTTAAAGGGTGTATTTATCTCCAATATGCATTACTGAGGTGGAGGAAAATCACAGTGTACGTGTTTTCTTGCTTTTTGTGGATATTCACACATTCTGATGTGTGTTAGGGGAGCACAGAGCAGGGACCTTGCACCTTGACAACTACACAGAAATACTGATATATAAAAGAGGATAAAGAGTGGCTGGTAAGTGGCTCAGAGAGGTTCTCAAAGCATGTCAGAAGAACTGGCTGACACAGCAAAGGGCAGGTTTAGGAGGTGTCCCATGGAGGAGGTGTCTCCACCTGCAAGACCTGATCCTTGTCCCGCTTGAATCACTTTGTCTCCAGGAGTCCAGCCCTTGGTGCAGGTCACAGTTGGCTTCTCAGAGAGCCCTCCAGACACTTCAGCTGGGTAGAGCTGAGCTGCTTGTACGTTGTGACAGCCTCCCCAGGTCCAGGTAGAGGTCACTGGCAGGTCATCGTGGAGAGAATTCAGATGGGAGCCGTCGGATGAAATCTTGACCTTTTCATGATAAAAAGGTTTCAGCTGCTTTTGCAAACCACCCCTTCGTCTTCATTAGCAAAAGCATGCACATCAATAAAAGGAATTGATCCCAGGAAATACTGTCCCTATTTATCTCCAGAAGCAAACCTGCACTGTGACTGCTGTTCTCGGGAAGGGGGGATCATTCCCACGCTCCATTTTCCTCCGTGCGCTCTCCCCCCTTGTTAGAGTCCAGGCTGGAGCCCCCAGAAGCCTTGGAGGTGCCAAAACATCACTATTTCTTGAGAGGCAAATCCCAGACTTGAGGTTTCTTCCTGACATTCCTTCAGCCTCGCTCTGAGCTGTGGGTTTGCTGATGTTGTCTCTCCTCCCTGTGCTGGGCCCTGCTTTGTTGCTGATCCCTTTTCCTCCCCTCTCCGCAGTCCCGCCTGACGAGTCAGAACGAGGCCATGGCCCTGCAGTCCATCAGGAACATCAGAGGCAACTCCCACTGCGTGGACTGTGAAGCACAGAGTAAGTACAGCCACTGACTCGAGCAAACTGACCTCTTCTCCTTGGCCAAGGCTCTCCTTGGCCAAGACTCGTGTGAAAACCCATCAGAGGCTTTGTCTTTCCGGTGTTACATCCCAGATGCCGTTTGCACGTTCCTTCTTCACTGTGGAGTTTGCTTAATCAGACTTATTTGATGTTAATTTATACCTAATACAGGCTGCATCAGGTGCACCCGAATTTTTTGCCCCTGGCACTTTAAATGTCAGCGTTTCTGTACTTTCCTGTGAGGATAAGGAAGAAAGTTTGCTTTTGGACATCAGTTACTTCCATTTTCCTCCTTTGAGGGCACATGTGCCATGGTAATATTTTCAAAGAGGCAGAGCTTGATTGGTCTTTCTTTGGTTTGGCTTTTTAGGGTTACTTGTCAGAAGAAACCAAAGTCATTGCTCATTATATCTTGATACTAGAAAACTGATTTGAGATTATTTTTTTCTTCCCCTTTGTGTTTCTTTCTCTTTTTTTTTTTTTTTTTTTTATTTTCTAAAACATATACTTAGTGTTCAGAAGAGTGTTCTCAAGAATACTTTGAGCTGTGGTTCACCTCACTAACCCCAGCTCAGGTCATTATTCTGGTGCTCTTTAGTTCCTGGGGTTTGCAACAAAGCCACAAAAAGGAAGTTCTCCTGCTCTAAAGCAATTAGTTGTGGGAGCTGAAGGATTGAGAACTTGTGCATTTTTATTTCTTTGATATTTGGAAGTGAGAACTTCTCTTGCAATTTTTGCACATGTTTAAAATTGAAAAATATTCGTTTATTTGGGGTATATATATATGTATTTTTTAAAAAATTTGCTGTTTAGGGTTTTGACTACTGGTCTAAGCCATTCTGACATCCCAGTTTAAGGTGGACATTCATACACAGGTGCAAGTGCTTTTGCACAGTTTGGTCTTTCTGTTCCACTCGAGGGTAACTCAGCACGTGGTAACAAGGGACAGCACTGGTTTGGCTGCTATTTTAACACCCACAGCCCGAAGCCACTCTCATTTATCAGTGTTCTTTCACACAGACCTGGTGGTCGTTGAGATTTCCACCAGGGCTTTGATGTGGTGCAGGTAGAAGGCAGGTGAGGTGGTGGTGCTGTGGAGGAGAAGGGATGGGGTCTGTGAGTGACCTACATGTATATTTAGCTCATTTGATGTACTCACTGCTGCCTGTGAGCAGAGCACGGGGGGAGTGGAGCTCATTCCTGCTCCAGTCTGGCTGTTCAGCTGTGGGTGGCATTTTCCTAGACCCTGCTAACTAGATACATAATATTTCATATTTACGTATTTTGTAAATATATATGTTTCTAATATAAATATTTTGTTTATAATATTTCTGATAATTTTATGTTGCCTATACATTTATATTTTATAAATATATACATATGGGGGTTATAATTTATATATCTTAACGTGCAGTCCCTTCACTGCAGACAACTTCACACACGCACACACAGAGGAGGTGAACCTCAGCCTGCTGCTTTTTCTGCAGGCCTTTGCTTTATTCCCTTTTCTCCCTTCCTGCCCTGCCTGGCATTTCCTCACCCCCAGAAGCCTCAGCTCTCCTGTGGAACACTTATGTAGTTTGCATCTCCACAGAGCCAGATGTTTGGGAGCAAAGGAATAGGAGATGTTGCCATCCCTCAGCTCTGTTCAAGGGCCATCAATCTTCCACTTCAGAATTCTCACTCTCCCTCTTTCTAGAGCTCTTTGCCTTTTTTTTAGCACTTCATGCAGCACTTTTGTTTCTCCGGGGAATTTCTGCCTTGCTGGATGTTATTCCAGCAGCAGCTGTGTGTGCTGCCAGCATCCCAGTCCTTTGGCAGCTCCCAGCTAAAGTTGGGCAAAGTTCTTATTTTTCTAACATGCCCATCCTAGAGCAAGAGGTGAGGCCAAGTGCTCTTTAGGTGCTGGAGTTTTTGCACAAGATCTGATTTCATATTTCTGAAGGAAACTGGTGGTGCCTTTTCCCAGAGCACTTTCTCTGTCTGGAGAAGCCACTGAAGGGAATTAAATTGCTTAGGCAAACCCAGCTAAATTTTCTGTGTTTTTTCTTCTTCCAGTCTTACACAGATGAGAGGATAAACACGAGTCACTGTTTTGAGGTGCCTGGAAAACAGGGAGGGCTTAAAAACAGTCTCATCGTGAGTTTTCCAGCCCGGGAGTCTCATCACTTACTCTGGGGTATTTTGTATTTGAGAGCCAAACACCAAAGTAATAATCTGGGCAATCCTGTCCCACCCATCACTAGATACAGTTTTATGTGCAGAGTAGAAAAAAAAAACACAAACCTCTCAAGGAAGAGGAAAGTCACAGACTTTTCTCTCTCTGCTCTGACTCGAGATGCCTTCACCCCTGCTGCTTCTTTCCCTGGCTCATCTGCTCCTCACTTCAGGGATTCCCTCTGCTCAGCCCATCTGACACCTGCTGAACTCAGATTTAGCATGGCAAAGCCTCCCTGGATCCAGAGGGATGGAGGAGACAGTGGGAGGGGTTATTCTCCCAAAAGAGCTTTCTCCTGCAAATGATCAACCTGACTGAGGTGCAAGGCACAGTGGGGAGGAGGCTTTCAGGGAAGGAGGGAACCAAACATTTTGGAGAATGTTTTGGACAGCTGAAAATTGCTATCTGGATATACTCAGTGATGCTAAAACCCTCATATTTTGATTGGCAAATTGTAAGTAAGTAAAAGTGGGGACAGCAGCTTTATAGCACATCTGGCTCCTCTGAGGGTGCTTCTTCTTCCTTTTACCATCAAACCTGGATGTCCATTCTGAAGCAGAGCCTGCCCTGTGCTTGTATAAGTATTGTGAGCATCCTCCAGTTCAGAATTACTCTTGGCATCAGCAGGAAAAGGGAGCTGGTTTTGTATCATCATCTAAAAAACAAACAAACAAACAAACATATGTTGAATTGCTAGAGCTTGTTAACCATGTGTAGTTTCTTTGGTATGAATTGGTGAGAACAATTTTCACTTCTGTAACAAGTTCAACCCTTGCCTTTCCTCATCTGCCACCTTCACACTCTGCTGTGTGCTGTCAGATTGTTGAAGTTTAAAACAGTTCCTGGGCAGCATTTCTTGGCTGTGGCTCTGGGGACTCCTTCAGTGCTGCCAGCTGGGAGGACCCTTCCAACCCAAACCACTCTGTGATGCCCTGAAGTGGGTGAATATTTAAAGAACTTATTCACTACAAAATACACTGGATATGCTTCAAGCAGACAGGTATTTGGGAGAGAGGTCAGGTCCTTAACATCAGTTCTGTCAGCGTAATTGGAATAATATAAACCGGTATTTTATTCTCTTGCTTCATTCTGAGTTCGTGCCTCTCAGAGCTCATTGCACTTCTGATTTTTGTGAGGATAACCCTGACCCTTGTAGGTCAGGGATTTCATCCTGAGTCCCAGGTTGCAAATTTTAAATTTTTATCTGCTGTATTTTAAGTTTATACCAACAAATTGCTGTTTTGGTGGGGTTTTAGTGTGTTTCAGATTGTTTCCCCCACTGGCAAAACAACACTGGGAGTGATCTGAAGAACTGTTCAGGAAAGGATTTTATCCTGGTTGTCACATCAAAAGCTTGGAAAGCATGGCAGGAGTTCAGCCTCACCTTATTTGTTGGAGTTCTGGAATGCTGTATATGTATAATACAGATGTTATATTATCTGTAGTATAAGGCCTGTTATGGACAGAAACTTTTAAACAAAAGGCGTGTTTTTCTGCTCGAGGGGATTTTTCTTGTTGGGGATGTTTTGGATTTCTGTGGACTGACTGAAAAATGTCAATCCGTGAATCAAAGTCCCACGGTGAAATGTGGAACTTTTCAATTAAAATTACCTGCTTTCCCTTCCTATCTCTTGTCCAAACATGACATGGCAGAGAACTACAAAATGGGGTTTTTTCCATGTATTTTGGTTGCCAAAAATAACTTTTCAATTTTGGTTTGCACAAAGTTAAAATGAGTCTTTGGATTAAATATTCCTGAAAGGAAAGTAACGCTGGAAATACGTTTTCTATCAGCTCTAAATTTTATTTAGGTAAGAATAAGAATTTCCTGCCCTCTTTAGTTAATTACCATTTTCCTGCTTGGCATTTGGGATAGTCCTTTGGGATGCACAGGCACGAAAAGAAGATCTGACAGCGTGGGGAGAGGAAAAAAAAAACAAAAACAACAAACATTCCTCTCATGTGTCTTCAGTTGTGTTTGTGAAAGTGACTGTTTGTTGGAGAGAGGATGATTCCTACAAATCTGGATTAAAATCACACGGGGCAGTGGCAAAAGAGTTTGACCCATGCTGGGAAATGGAATTTCCCATCTTGCGTCAGGTTTGTCCCAGCACTACCTGTTTGTGGGGTTACTCTGGGTGGGTGGAATCCTTCTGGCTCAAACACTAAAACCTGGGGCTGTTCCAAGTGTCCCATTTCCATCTTAGTGCTGATCTTGGAGATGGAAACACCCCCCAGAGTGTGCCAGGTGTAAGAACCACGTGTAGCTGATGCTATAGGTGGGTGTTGAGGCCTTTTATGTGATTAGCAAGAGAGAACTTTGTTGTTGTTGTTCCTTATTTGGTTTTTTTATTTTTTGGTTGAGCTTTTTGTGCTTTGATTGTTTTTTTTTTTCTCCTTTTCCCCTTGTAGTTGGCTCCAAGCAGCTTGGGATCCCTGGGGAGGGCCTTTCTCCACTGCTTCATCACCCGCTGCCCATCACTGCAGTTATATTTTCTTTGTTTCTCCCTTTCTCTCTTAATTCGTAGTTTTCTTTTGACTGGAGGTGGAGTGATACATCTTTTGAGACACCCCACTTTTTGTTGTTTTTAAAAAAAAAATAATCCTTGAGGGTTAAAAAAAAACGTTGGGATCTCCACTGGGATCTCCAGTGACCGCACTCCAGACCTCCCCCTGCATTTTCGGACAAGCCACCCTTGGAGCCAAGCTCTTCACCCTCAAGCATCACCTGCAGAGTTCTGTTGTGGGTGTCACTGTCCTAACCACCCGTGTCCCTCCTCCCACAGACCCTGACTGGGCCAGCCTGAACCTGGGAGCCCTCATCTGCATCGAATGCTCAGGGATCCACCGCAACCTCGGCACGCACCTGTCCCGCGTGCGCTCCCTGGACCTGGACGACTGGCCCATCGAGCTCATCAAGGTGATGTCAGCCATCGGGAACGAGCTGGCCAACAGCGTGTGGGAGGAGAACAGCCAAGGCCACATGAAGCCCTCGTCGGACTCCACCAGGTGGGTTTTTTGCTCGGTTCCATCACGCAGCAGGCTGGGAGGGAGGGTGAGGGGGGAATGTGTGACGCTGCTATTTTTAAACCCCCCCCCTCGCTGCGTGCCTCGCACAAATCATTATTTATATCCTCTCTGCGTGCCCTGGGGAAGAGCAGGTGTCCGAGTTGGGGGTGTCAGAAGTCGAGTGACCCCGTTACTTCGTCCCCCTCTCTTGTGAAGGTTTCCTCAGCGGCTCGGCGGTGTTTTTGTTCGGTGGCTGACCGGCAGAACAGTGGGAGATGGAAACCTCCCACCTGGCTCTTCCTCAGCCCAAATTACCCTGTCCTGTGTTCCTTTGTCTCGCTTGGCCACAAAGTTCCTGGCTCTTGGGCTGTCACTTTGTGGTTGATAATCTGCCTTCAGAAGTTCGAGCTCGCTCGGGAATTTGGACCCGGCTGTCAGGTCTCTGGGTTCTCCTCACAGATGTTCAAAGTCCTGCTCACTGTGGACTTGATTACTACTTTTTATGTGATATATGTGAAACCATGAGCTGGTGGGGGGGTGGGTGGTGTGTTTCCTGTGAGAACAGCGTTTTACCTACGTCTCATAGCTCCAACACAGTGAAAAATCTGTCTGTGATCCATTGTCCTACCAGAACCCAAAGGTTTTTGTGCTAAATTTTACCTGCTCGGTGTCAAAGAAAAGGTGTTTTGAAAACACTTTGGTGGTTTCAGTGGGTTTGAGGTGGCTGGCTGTGACATAACTGGCTTGGGGGAAGCAGGGTGACCTCTGTCAGGGGGTTCAGGCAGGAGAAAGACCTGCTGGGCCAGGCTGCACAGCTGGGCCAGGCTTTGGGGTTGGCTCCAGAAGGGTCTGACAGGGGGGGCTCCATCCCAGGATGGAGGTTCAGCTCCCAGTGGTGCCTCCTGCACACGAGAAAACTCAGCAGGAATTCTGTCCTGACTTTTGTCGATGTGTATCTCGGGATCCTGCCTTTTCCAGGTGAAGTGACAGGTGAGCCTGGGCCACTTCCCGTGGTGCAGGAGTGGGTTTGTGCTGTGTTGTGTGTGATCGAGTCAACTGTTTCTTGTTGCTTTATTTCGTTAGCCCTGAAAAATGAATTTGTGGTGCCACCTTTGGTTCGTCTTCGAGAATGAAGCCACTACATTAATCAGGCTACTTAGATGAATCACTGCATGTAAAAGTGCTCAGGGAGACCTAAGGAGAGCGGTTGTTCAGACATAAAGGGAGTTCCTGCTGTAGGTGTGTGTTTTATTAGACAGGTAACACAACAATTTCGTCAGGTAGATTGAAATGAACTTTCGGTCGTTAGTGTCACTGTAATCCAGAGTTCTCATTTTCCTGCACCTGACAAATATATGCTCAAATATGTGATGCCTCAGTTCTAAATACTTGCAAGGAAAAGGCTTACACTCCATTGGTATTTAAATTAAAAAAAAAAAAAAAAAGAAAGATCACATTATTTTAGTAGTCATGTAATAAACATCATGAAAAATCTAAAATCCGTGTGACTGTGATAAAAAGAGCAACCACCCATTTGAATTAAATAATTCATTTTGGATTGAGTTTTACTTCTAGAAAATCAACTTTGTTCTCTTTGTATTTCATGCTCAGGGCTTATTTTAATTCTCCTGCTTTGTTTCTGTACACCTTCGTGGTTATATTCGGCTGCTTCTGATTGTCACCGACATCATTGCACTTTCTTTCCTGCTCTGTAACATTTTGGGACAAAAAGATTCATTTTACGAATGGGAATTTCCAGCTCTGTGTCCACGTGCACAGTGGTGTGATGGAAGAGGTGCTGGAAAAAGTGGAATTAAGATGATGTGAAAATTTTCCCACAAAGCAATTGTAATCTTCCTTTGCTGCTCCCATCCTTCTGCTGTTTGCGGCAGGGACCGAAATGAGATTTTTTTCACATAAATACCACAAAGCTCCTGTTTTTTTCAAGTGTGTGCCTGCTTTTGTGCTTTACTTTGGTCTCTGCCAGCATCACAATCCTTCTGTCCGAGCTGTGACAAGAAAATAAGTTCAGGTTCTTCAGGTAGGAGTCGTGTGTGCCATCTCCTCAGTGCTGTTTGGAGCTGGGCATGAGGAAATCCCCTTGGCAGCAGTTAAAATGCACTTTAAGGGGGGTTAAACAACCCCTCTTTTTTTGCTATTGGGGATGGGAGGGGAGAGAGGCAAGTGAAGCTGAGGGACTGGGGGAAGGGGTGGGAAAGAAAATGAGAAGAAATAACTTGGGGAGCTGAGATTTGGAGTTGTGGTGGAGAAGGGATAGAGGGAGACCAAGGATGTTTGGAGATGAGGGAAGATGGAAGATGAGCAAAACCCCTTCTTGAAGGGGAAGAAAGCTGAGAGCTGGTGCTGGGGGGCTCCAGGAGAGCTGGAGAGGGACTTTGGACAAGGGCACAGGGAGTGGCTTCCCACTGCCAGAGGGCAGGGTTAGATGGGATATTGGGAAGGAATTCTTCCCTGTGAGGGTGGGGAGAACCTGGCACAGGTTGCCCAGAGAAGCTGTGGCTGCCCCTGGATCCCTGGAAGTATCCAAGGCCAGGTTGGACGGGCCTTGGAGCAACCTGGGCTAGTGGGAGTTGTCCCTGCTCATGGCAGCACACCTGTGCTCCCAAAACCTGGGAGATCGCACCAACCTTGGGGGTCCCACCACACCTGTGCTCCCAAAACCTCCCCCTGGGGGAGGTTTTGGGAGCACAGGTGTGATGGGATCCCCAAGGAAGCAATGTGGGATGAAGCAGCAGACGAAGCAGAGCTCAGTGGCAAGCAGGAAAAGTTGGTGGGGCAGCAGAAAACCCAAGCACAAGCAGATCCTGAGTGTGAAAGGGAACAGGGACCAGCTGGCCCTAAACAGGGGGTGTCCATGGGTCCACGAGTAGGTCAGCTTTGGAAAGCTGGTAGTTGGTTCCAGCAATTACCAGAGCCCCGAGAGCCGCCGCTCAAACTTTCGGGAGCCCCCTGTGACAAATTGGAGCTGACTGCTGGTGCAGGAGTATCGACTTCCCCACTTCCAAACAGGGGCATCATTAGTCAAGAAAAGCATCTTTTAATTACTGGCAGGAAGAAAAAAAAAAAAAGAAAAAGGGGGGGGGAAAAGGAAAAAAGATCTCTCAGTATGGATCCTGCAACAAGCACCCAGTGGGAATATGGAGAGGTGGGGAAGCCGACCCGGGGGCTCTGTGCCCGTGTCCCACCCGGGCCTTCTGCACTGCTGTGTCGGTCTCCTGCAGGTGTTTGCCTTCCTTCTGGACACACCTCACAGGTTTTGCCATTTTCTCCACGTTACTTCTCCTGCCCACATGAATTCTGTTTGCAGGTGTGGCTGCCACGTCTTCATGTGCCAAACGGGACGAGCTGCCACCATCCCCCTGCCCGCTCCAGGAGACGATTATCTGCTCCCTCACCCTCTTTGCCTGAGCTCCCCAGGTCCCCATCTCTGTGCCACCTCCACCAGCTGGAAGCTGCTGGGCGAGCGGAGGGAAGGCAGGGTCATGTCCAGGCACCGTCCCTGCCCCACTTCTTGTTTTCCTGCTCGAGTGATGCCAGATATCTGCATTAGCTGCCCCGAAGGGCTCACCTTAAGTGCAAACCTTAAGAGGCTCCACCATTTTGGTATCTTTTTAAGAATATTCATAAACAGGACGAACATCCAATTCCATGAAAACCGCATTTTTTAAGTGATGGGTGGCAGAAGCTCAGGAATAGCTTGAAGCTCTGCTCTTCAGCCGGAGCATCTGCAGCAGTTGTGCCCGGGTTTGTTTGCACAGGAGTCACCCTGTTTGTTCTGGGTGCCAGAAGGGGTAAGGACATGCAGTGCTGGCTGAGCAGGGTGAAGCTGGGAGCCAGCAGCGTTGGGAACTGCCTTTCACTGTGAGATCCGGGTTGATCCCTCGCTCACGGATGAGCTGAGTTTAACGGTGTCGAGAAAACGTCATGCAGCTCCACTGTATTTAGCTGAGTTTTACAGTCCTGCACTTATAAAGCCTGGCTTGCCCTTCCGAGGCTGAACTTGTTTCTGGGGGATGACTGATGAGCAGTATTAGACCGTGTCTTCTGTGAAAAAAAAAAATTCACCCGTTCCGTCTTTTTTCGCAGAAATAATTAATCCTTTATTACAGACAGCGCAAATAAAGGGCAAGCGCTGGGAAGCAGAGTGCTTGGGATCCCAGAATCATACCCTGGGTCTGGTGAGGATGCCCTGCTCCATCCCTCTCTCATCTCTGGCTTCTTTTGGAGCCGCTGTTACGGTGCTGTTGGTCTTGGATTCCTGGCATAAGGCGGGCAGCGTCGCAAATGGGGCCTGGGGGAGCGCCGGGACCTCTCTGTCCGCATTGTCAGCTCCGGTTTCTTGGCGGTTCTTGGCCTGATGAGGTCAGTGTTTTGTGCCTTTTCAATGCTCCTCCACGCTTGACACCTTTCCCATTCCAGGGGTGGGGGAAGGGGGGTTTTTAAAAATAAATTAAAAAAAAAAAAAAAAAGGGAAGATTTTTTATTGTGAAGGGCTGACCAGAACCCATCTGCAGTTGGGTGGCATCTGCTCCCCACATGTCACTTCCCTCATTAACAAGCAATTGAATTAATTAAATGCTACTCAGAACACGCATAACAAGCTACCGGCAGTGTCCAAATTAGCACTGATAATCAAGGATGATTTCCTTTATTATCCTGCTAAGTGGTGTGCAGGCTCTGATCTCCCTGTCTGCCCTCATCTATTTACATACCCCCAGCTTCTGCCTTTAGAAGCCGAGGTTATCTTACCTAGTTAATTTGCCACGATCACCAAGCATGGCGGATTGATATTCCTGCCTCTGCTGAAGCAAACCCCCTCCTTTCTCCCCCTTTTCCTTCCTCCCCAAGCCTGGTCCTTTGTATCTCAAGCTCACTGATAAATTAAAAGCCACCCCTGTGGTCTCTCAAGTGAGTAATAGAGGCAGAAATTTCATTTTGCAACTGGCTGATTTAATGATCCAAAGGGTAATTAATGGCCTGATTATCTTAATGTTAAATATGTCCGGCAGCAATTACTGTGACCTCCCGCTTGTCAAGGTCCAGGCTATGCTCTTCTTTCAATTAAGTTCTCTGGGGCTTAATGGTATGAATAAACTCCTCTGATTCTATCATTCCGGACTCTGAGATTTAAGCGAGCTGGGGGCTCGTTTGGAGTTTTAATCAGCCCGTCTTCTACTTGAGCGATCAGAGTTAACAATTATAACAAGGACAGTTTAACTTTCTTTCTTCCCCCCCCCCCCCCCCCCCCCCCCCCCCCCCCCTCCCTCTTTTCTTTTTTTT
>VXAW01012412.1:35716-70381 GCA_013399735.1 Tyrannus savana | reverse complement strand
TTTTTGAGCGCTCGGAGGGGATTTTGTTGGCGGCAGCGGCAGCTTTGCCGGGCCAGTCTCTCCCTATATAAATTATCATGTGAATGCCGCTGTTTTTCCGTTTGACAGGCTTAATTAATTGGCAGGAGCGCCCGAAAATGACAGTGCCACTAATTGCAACTCCAAGTGCATTTCTGTCACCGCGGCACGGCCTGTCACGGGCGGGCAGGGCCCGCTCCTCGCCACGCCGGGGCTGTGGGGACGTTCCCCGTTCCAAGTCTCACGTCTGGGCCGGGGATGTGATGGGATGTGATGGCCCAAGATGTGCCCGTGGGTTCTCCGGGCACGGGGTTTGCTGTGCGAGAGTGACATTTACTGCCAGTGGAGTTCAGGCAGCTGGGCTTCTGCCCACCCAGCAGCTGCTGAGGGTTTGGCTTAAAGGTTTGACTTAAGGTGTTTCCAGCAAGTCCCGTGAACGGGGGAAGGTTTTGGGGAAGGAATTAATAAGAAGAATTAAAATACAAAGCCCAAGAGTTGGTAACTCGCTCCTGGTCTCCCTGGTGGCTGAACTGCGCCGAGCAGCACAGCCAGCGGTGAGCTGGGGTTCTATTAGCTCTGTTCTGGACAGCAGATATTTCATAAGGGTAATGAGGAAAATGCGTAAATTATTGGTTACGGCGTTTTCAAACACGGGCATAAATAAAAAGGCTGATTCACTGCCGCCGGTGAACTCGAAGCTGTAAAGTAAAAGTGGACCAATTGTCACGTGCTGGATCGTGGGGGCTTCCAGATTGGAGTGTCTGCGTTGCTTTGCAATCAAATTTAAAAAAAAAAAAAAAAGAATAAAAAAATTTGTCGCTTACCAGTAACTTCCAGGAAGTGCATGTAATAGGAATGACTAAGTGAGGCAAATGGAATGTCGGCTGGGGTGGCTGCTGGTCAGACTTCAGGCCTTTGGAGGCCTGGGAGGCTCAGATGCAGCGGCTCCAGAGATGCAGGTTAGCAGAGCAGTGCACTGTGCTTTACTGTCCTTGGAGCTGCCTGGCAGACCTTGTCACCCAGGAGCATCTGATCCGGGAAAGCACTGGTGCCTGTGCAGGCGTGGGAGATGCCTGGATGATTAAAAATCAAAACAAAACAACCACGGCAACACAAAAACCCCTCGACCCGGCTTGTCCAAGTTAATGAGCGCTTTTAGGTAGAATGCTCCCCGGTTCAACTGCGCCTTCCTCGTGTGCAAATCTGCCTTTGATAAAAGCTCAAATACTTCGTGAACAGAAGCCTGGCTTGCAATAATTATTATAATCCTTATTTTCCTTGTTGGTGGTGAAAGGGAAACCTGCAGAGGAAGTATTTCTGTCTCCTTCAGCTGTGTGTTAGAGCACTTGTTAAAAAGCAGAGGTGTAAAAACCACAATATTGTTCTTTGCAGTCTAAATAGCATCAGAACCACTTTATGAAATCCTTGGAAGTGTCCAAGGCCAGGTAGGACGGGGCTTGGAGCAACCTGGGCTGGTGGAAGGTGTCCCTGCCCATGGCAGGGGGTGGAACAGGATGAGCTTTGGGGTCCTTCCAACCCAAACCATTCCATGATTCTCTCAGGAGTAGTGTGGGCCAGAGGCAATCGCCAAGCTTTGGATACTGAAGCTGAAGAGAAGAGAAGGGCCTTCAAGGAGCTTTACTTTCAAACAAAAGGAAGAGAAAGGCAACAGCCCCTGTTTTTAGCAGCTTCTTGCCATTTTCATCCAAGTGCAGGCACATTTGGGTTTCTTCCCTGGCATGTCATTCCCTGGAGTTGTGGAAAACACTGACCCTTTGTTTTTGAAGGTATTTTTCAGTGTCAGTGAAAAAAATGAGAAACCCACTCTGGACACACCCAGAGGACTCAAGGGAAGAGTCTTGGGTGGTGTAACCAAGGATTTCTTTGTGTTGTATGAACAGTGATGAGTTAGGGAAGAGAGTATTCCCAATAATCAGCTGTACAAAAAGTGATAAATTTTTTTTGTTTGCTAGAATAAGAACCAGTCCAGTGGGTTGAGTGCCTGTTGTGAAGGGCTCAAAACTGTGTAGGATCTGGGCTTCACACTTGATTTCTGGTTTAGATATGGCCTGATTATTTCTCTTTTTGTCTCAGTTCTCTCCCAGACACCTGGCAGAGCTAGAGAGCATCTCAGATTTGAAGACCAACATCTTTTCACTGGACTTCACATCTGCTTGGCCAAAAGCTACTTGAAAAGGTCAACTCAGAACTTACTAATAGAGAGAGAACCATCACACTGTATTTTATTAGAGACTAGTTGGGCCACTGTTTAACTGTGGTACTGGAAGAGGAGCATGGAAGAGCAAAAAGATTCGTTTCCAATGGGAAAAAAAATTGGATATTTTGTCTGTAAATTGGTGGGAGATGTGGCTCACATCAAGCTAATGACCAAAGACCAGTACAGCTGAGAAGGAATCAGATCTCAGCCACTGAGGGTTAGTCTTGCCTCAAAAAATTCCTTGATTTTTTAATAAGCATTTAGTAAGAAAACAGAAATCAGAGACTAAAGCAGGACGTTTTGGAGGGGAGTACATCTCTATTAGCTAGGCTTTCTTAAACCCATTTTTTATCATTTACACGCTCAAATGTGTGCATGCTACTCCACAGCACCTGAGGAATAGGTATGGAGAGTTTTATCTTAAATATGGCAAGCTAAAAGCAACTGGAAAAATGAAGTTTACCGTCTAAAGCATTGGGCAGCCTTGCCAAGGTGCTCTTTGCCCTCACTCTTTTTCACAGGAACTATTTTATCAGTTATTTCCGAAAGGAAAAGCACTTAAACACTTGTGTTGCCATTGAAATTCAGCTGTTTGCGAGGCTGAAACTTGTAGTCATGAAAAGGCCAAAATAAAACCATTGAGGGAAAAAAAATGCCAAAAGCATCAGCTCTTAGAGGGTCCCCTGGGTCAGATCCAAAGGCTCCTCTGTGAGTACTTTGGGAACTACTGTGAGTTGAGCACTTGGTGCTGCTGAGGCACTCAACAGAGCTGCTAAGCTGGCAGGGGCAACATCCAGCAGGAAAGGAAATATTCTGTTTTGTTAGACAGAAATCTTAGGTAAAATATTTTCTTTTCCTTTGGAGCTTTTCTGTGTAGTTGGTGTTTGACCTGTTCTTTGCATCCCCCACCCCAACCTGAGGTCACATCTTCCTCTCTGTGCATCATCTCTCCCCAAACATAAAGCAGTTTAACTACACGTGATTCAGATTGCTTTCTGTGCGTGGCACAAGCTGCTGCAAAGCCAGTTTGTTTCTGGTTTCTTCCTTTTTATTTATTTATTTCTGCTGAACCTTTGTTGTACGTGTTTTTTACCGTTTTCTACACACGTTTTCTGGTGTTAAAAGAGATATGTAAACTAACTGGGATTAAACATGAGGACAGGCTGCCACTGGTTAGGCTGAGAGGGAGGGAGGTGGTCCTCAGGTTGCCCTTTTCCCGGGTGGGGTGTTCCAGGAAGGTTGTTTTTTGTGGGCAGCAGTGTTTTGGTGAGAGTGGTCGGTGTGTGCCTGTTTTACCCCTCTCAGCCCTGGGAGGGGGGGCTGTTTGAATGGCTCGTGGGTTTTTTTCAGCTCCTGGGGAGGGGAGAGCGTGGCTAAAGCCACGGTGGGGTTGCTGAGAGGTACTTTAGGAGCAGGCAGTGCTCCTGGTGGCTTTGCTGGCCACGAGGCACAGAAGCAGCAGCATCCCCTCGCTTTGGTCGTGGCTACAGAACCCGCAGGGCTCCCTGACAGTAACTGTGACCAACTTTCTTTTGTGCTTTTTTTTTTTTTTTTTCCCCTTTTTTCCCCCCCTTTGTTTAAGACCGAGCTTTGTTTCTGGCTCTGCAGGAAGCTGGTAGCCTATGGCAAGGGACTGGGGAGAGGAGACTTCAGTAAGATAACTAAATGAAAAGGGCAGCAGTGAAAAGATGGTGCTGGCTTTTGACTGGACTGAAACTTGAGATACGCACGAGCCCGAATGCAGGTTCCCCACAGCTCTCACATATCCTCAGTTCCTCGCAGATAATGCTCTCACTGCTGCATTTTAACATGTCAGGGTGCTGGGGGGGTGGATGGACACTGAAAGAGAAGAGTGACCGGGAGAAATCAGGCATTCAAATAATTAAATAGCAGGTTAAAATGTGTCGAGGCGAGCGCAGGTGAGGAGTTGGAGGGAGATGAAATGCCTCCCCGTGCCTCTTAACGAGGTTGTGCAGGCAGCGCCGAGCGCTGTCGCTGAAGCATTTTTTTTTGTGTGAGTCTGTGAGGGGCTGGGGAGCTGGAGGAACCATCCCTTGGTAATTGGGGAGCCTCAAAAAGGTGCAGATGGGACAGGCTTCAAAAAGTCTCGCGCGCCGAACGGATGGTTATGTCATGGCCTAGAAATCTTCCGGCTCGCTTTGCTTCTCCCCCAGAAGATTTGCATTTTCCTGGTTTCATCCGGGTCAGAATTTCTTAAGGGATGTTTTTTTATTGTATTTTCGCTTCTCCACAGCACCAGCCAGGCTTGGGAAGCCGAGGTGCACACGCAATTAAATCACAGCCCCATTAATGCTTTTAAGACTCCTCTGCAGGTGGGAAGAACAGGATTGTGTCACTGTGTGCTAAAACTGAAGGATGTCTTATGAAAATCACATCCAGAAGTTGCCTTTTTTTTTTTTTTTTTTTTTTCTGAGGCNTTTTTTTTTTTCCTTTCTCATCTCAAGAAGCCAGAATTTGCAGCCCTAATCCTTTGCTAATGACATTGTGTGTGTGCTCCTGTCTGAGCCTCTCCAGACCAGCTCTGCTTTGGCCACTTGTGCAGCTCCCACAGCTCAGACCAGCCATAAATAGATACCTGAGATTGCTTGGATTCACCTGCTCCATTCAGGCAAAGAGCAGGAAAAGAGAAAAGCAGCTACAGAGATTAATTTGCATTACTTGTTAAGACTTACTGAAAATTATAGTGTTATTTAACATAGTATTTAAAATAAACACAATTATTTAAAATATTATTGCAGTCGCAGTTCTGAGTGGTAGAACTGCAGTTTTGGTTGGTCTGGGTATACTCCCAGCTGGGGTTTCTTTGTGAAGCCCCTGGCCTGGGGCTCATCAGCCCCAAGAGGGGTCCAGCAGAGTGGAGCTGGAACAGGGGCGTGCTGGTGCCTCCACAGAATATATTTGTTGGCTGGATAAACTCAGCAGCCAAATGCTAAGTACCTTTTTTTTGTTATGTTAAAAATCAATCACCAGCATTTTGGATCTTGTTTTAAGGACACAGTGTGTTTTATGGGGGGCCTTGGGGTGTGTGGAGGAGCAGACAAGGCCTAGAGTTGTGCGGGATGTGCGATGGGAACGCCCCAGGTGAAATGACAGTGTCCTGAAAGGAACTCTTCTGATAAAGTTTTGGGACTCCTGGAATTAATGTGTGTCCAAATCTGATGTTTTAGCTGGTGTTTGCTGCCACATTTGCATTTCTGTGGCGTCAGAGAGCTCGTTGGACATCAATGTATGTGTTAAGATGAGGAGTAAGAGAGAGAGGAGAACAAGAGAGGGAACAAGAGAGAGGAGGAGAACAAGATGTCACAGTAAGACAAGGAGAACACCCTCCACCCTCAAACGTGATATTTTGTAAGAGGAAAGTGCATGTGACATCCTGGGGGGGAGAGAGGGGTTTGGGTTGTGTGTTTGCCAGCCAAGAGGTGACAGACCATTTCACTGCCATGGTGGGACATACACAGGAAAGCACAGAGCACATTTATCAAGAATCTATCAAGCATATGTGTGATATCCTTGATAAATTCAAGCTAATGTGTAAAATGCACACAAAATGAAATATTTTATTTGTGTATATAGTGCCCTTTCACTATTAGTTCAGTGTTCAGTGCTTTTAAAACAGAAACATTTTCTGGTGTTTTTTATTGAAGAGTACGTCGGATAACAGTATGAGAAGCACATAAATAAATATTGGCTTATTTGGGTGTGTGAAAGGAGTGTGTTTTGGGCCTCAGTTTAAAACCTGAGCTTTCTGTAAGCCAGAAGTACAGCAGCAGTGAAAGTGAATTACTCACAGTAATTCAGAGTGATACAGGGGTGGAGGTGTGGACATGTTATGACCATAACTTGGCAAAATGAGAAAGGAAATTGGGGAGAAGAATGATAAGAAATATTTCAAGTCTTCAGTGAGGATCTTCAGAAGGAGATGCTTTAAGAGGCTTAATGCCATTATAATGGTTGGGGGGGGATAGAGGGGTTTTCAGGCATTTGGAGGTGATGTCCTTGGAAAAAATGGATTCTTGTAGTTCGAGCAGGTGCTCCCAGGAGTAGGGGATGGACTGGGGAGGAGGTGTTTGGGCTGGTTACTTTAGGCTGTGCAGTCCTCTCCCAGGGAAAGCAGTGAATCCCCACCACTGGGAAACACGGGATGTGGGGAAAGGCAGGGGATTGAATGTTCTCTGTGGCCTTTGCTTTCTGGATTCACTGAATCTCTGATCAGGAACCTCACAGCATCCAGCAGCTCTGGCAGACTGTACGGTATTTCTTCCTGTTGAGTCCTCCACCGCTCCAGAAGGCTGCAGAGATCAGCTGAAATCAGGATCTAATTCCAGGGCTCTTCCCTCCCCTGTCCCCTGCTCCCCTCCTGCATCCGCTGGATGTCCATTTCTGTAAGTTTTCCCTTCAGAACAAACCTATCATTTTTCACCACAGGATATTTACAGCTTCAATCAGTGCCAAATTCAATTGGCTTCTGATCTCATCGCTGGAAGTTATAGATGCAGATATTATTTGCACTGTGGTTAATTATGGAGCAATCAAACTTTGGCTTTTCCACTGTAATTTCCTCTGCCAGCTAATTTAATTAATCACCCCCAGCTCAGCTCTTCCAGCTGCGACCGGCAGGGTCATTAATTAGACATGTGGTGGTAGCTCATAGACCAGTTCCTGTTAAGGGGCTGCTGCCCACTTGATCTCTGAGGGAGCAATAGCTTTTTTTCCAAGCATCCAGGCAGGATCTGAGGTAGCTGCCAGGTTCCTGTGTCCCTCAGACGTGATTCCCAAAAGCAAACAGGGGGATTGCTGGGACTGCCAGTGCTCAGCTCACGGGTTCAGAGGGGCAGGGCTGGGATCAGATGCCCCACCAAGGTGCAATTTAGGGTCTGACCCAGCAGTTCTCAGCGGTCCATCCTTTGTGGTCTGATCCAGGAGCTAAAAAATAAATGCTGGGGAATGTGGTGGAGCTCCTTCTGGCTGTTGGTGGGAGCTGCCTGCTGTTTGTCACGTGGAAAACATTTTAATTGCCAGATCACAGCAATAAGAGGGACTTTTTTTTTTTCCCCCCACTACAAAAGCTGTGCAAAATAACCAGCCAGGTTATTATCTGTCACACTGTTTGGATCTCAGAATAATCAGTAATTTCTTTTTTCTTCTTCGTGGAAGAACCTTTTACAGTAGACAAAATGGGTTGATTACTTACAGCTTAAGAATTTCATCCTAAGCACTATCAGCAGAGGACAAGTGGTTTGGGACGCTTGTCCTAATGGCCCTGGGAAGTCCAAGCATTTTGCAGGGAAGGCAAGAGATCCTTAGTCTTTGCTCTTGCATGGTCTCTTCTGATAGCCTGGAATAACAAACCCTGCCATTGGATTCTACTCTGCAATGTAGATTCATAGAGTCATTAGGGTTGGAAAAGCCCTCCAAGATCATCGAGTTAACCCAGCACTGCCAGGTCCACCACTAAACCATGTCCCTAAACACCCCATCCAGGCATCAAAGACTGCTCCAAATCCACCATGTTCTCAGACTGCAAGTTGTAAGGATACTTCATTTTATTACCAGGATCTTCTTTATCCTCTTTGGAGTGCCAGCAAAGCCACTGGTGTTGCCATCACACCACATGGTGGGCCTTGGAGGAGGTAAGCCAGAAAAGCTGAAGATCATCAGGATCCTTGTAGCTTTTGGGCAGCTTTTCCAACCACACAGCTGGTTTCACTGCCCTTTGATTTCAAACCTGTTGCAAAGCTGTCATTTCTAATCAGTGCCTCCTCTTTGCTGATGGATTGCTGATGGATTGCTTGGAGTCTCCCCCACTTCTTTCCAGAATAGACAAACTCTGCTCAAGACAACTGTTTTAATCACCTTGGCTCACAAAGCCTCCTTTCAGCCCCTTCTGTCCAAAACATCCATCAACCCCGCCCAGCAACAGTAAACTGAAAATAGAAAAAACTCAGCTCTCTTTACTGCTTGACTCAAACTGCCTTTTTTTAATAGCAAAAGAGCGCTGTGGGCTCAGAGCAGCTCCCTTTTCTGAAGGAGAAGGTGCTTCTGATGCCACCCTCCCTTCAAGCGCGTCGTTTTTCTCCCTTGCATCTCTCCGAAGGTTCCCTCAGCCTGAACTGTTTGGGGGAAGATGCTTTCAATACAAAGCCCCTCCGCAGTCAGGGAGGGCTTTGGGGATTTTCACAGAGACGCAGCTCAGCAAACTGTTTCAGAGTGGAGGGGTCACATCTGCTCCTGCCATCACAGGGAGATTGCTGGCGTGCTGCTGCCACCCAAGCCCCGAATCAGAGGGATTCGTAATTGGTAAGAAGACAGGTTGTCACTTCAGAGGAGCTCTGCACCTTGCCTTGCAGCAAAAGGTGGGACCTCGTGCCAGGCAGCAGCCACGTCACCTTGCTGGGGATGCTCCCGTGGGAAACCCGCTCAGCTTGAAGCCTCTGAGCTGGGAATGCTGCTGCTGGAAGGGAATGGGACCCACAGGGTGGGTATATATGTAGAAAAAGCTTATATATGAGAGAGAGAGAATCGTAGAATCATTAAGAGTGGGAAAGACCTCCAAGGACAACTCCAACCTTACGTAGAACATATATATTCTATCTTTATGGGATACATATATTTTAAAAAAATAACTTTGTCTTAAAAAGGTGCTTCTGAATAACTTGCCACCTAAAACTAGAACCACTGCCAGCGTTAACTAGAAGATAATCTGCCCTGGAGACCGGAGCCTGGAACCTCCTGAAGGCAGCACTCAAAATTCCTAAAATAGCCAGCAGTGTTCTGTAGGCAAGCTGGAAAATTAGTTTTTGCTCTGCAAAAATTGGAATTGCACTTGGTCCCCATCAGCAGGTTGCAATCACCCAGCACTGCTTCACCTGCTTGTGTCAGTTGGTTTTGTTTTATTTGAGCAATAAATACCTTAAATCTTCTCAGAGCTATTTCATGTCTTCTGTGGAGACTCATGGTGGTCCTGCCAGGCGTTCATCAAGGCTCCCAATGAACCACCACATGAACTATTCCCCTGCTCCTTATCAATCAAAACAGTTTACCTAGAACTTTACTTTCTCCTCCTGAAGTAATCAAAACCTGATATTCCACAGATTGCAGAAAATTGTCACTGCTGTGCTCTGTGCTGATCCATCACGTGAAACAGGCATAATTTGGGCACCAGAAGAGCGCTAAATGTTTAAAGAAGCAAGAGAGTCCATTAACCGCTCCAGGTGACAGGGCAGAAAAATGTTTGGATCGCAGGTACGTTGGGAATGGCAGTGCAGGCCTCGCAGAGCAGCGGGGCATCCACAGCAGGCTCCAGGCTCGCTTGTTCTTCAGGATATCCTTCAAAACATTCAACAGAAATGTTTAGGCCAGCAGGATGAAATGAAATTTTTAAGCTTAAGCTTCGTTGAAGCCCTTTGTGGAAGGTAGTCCAGGAGGTGGTTAAAGGATCCATCGCTTTCTTGTAGCCTTGTTTTTCCCTGTTCAAGCTGCCGGTAGCTTTCAGGAGTAGCTTGTCTATTAATGATGAGAGAGCGGGAAAAGGACATTTTTATGCCACAGATTTGAGCAAAACATTACTCCTTTGGCACCTTCAGTTCTTGAAGTAACTGGTGTGACGGTAAATGTGGTGGGCAGGCCCTGTGTGATGAGGCTGCATGGTGTGGAT
This sequence comes from Tyrannus savana, assembly GCA_013399735.1. Classification (NCBI taxonomy): domain Eukaryota; kingdom Metazoa; phylum Chordata; class Aves; order Passeriformes; family Tyrannidae; genus Tyrannus; species Tyrannus savana. The sequence continues at coordinate 60,470 of VXAW01012412.1, read as the reverse complement.
GTGTGTGTCAGATGTATCACGGGGCTCTGAGCAACCTGGTCCAGTGGAAGGTGAACCTGCCCACGGCAGGGGGTTGGAATGAGATGGTCTTGAAGGTCCCTTCCCACCCAAACCCATTCTGTTATTCCTGGGAAGTGCTGGGGAACTTGGAGTCCACCTTGAGCTATGAAAAGTGACGAGGAGACTTCTCACAGTCACATCCCAGCCAGAGGGGTGGCTGCTCTGTTTATGAAACACCAGTTCCAGTGGACTGGGGAGGAAATGCTCCACAGAGAGGCAGTGGATGTGGGGGATTTCTTGTGCCTTTATTCTGTAGCAAGGAGCCAATCCAAAAGTCTCCTCTTTGGAGGAATTATGTTCTTCTGGCAGGTATTTTGATCCCCCTGTGACTGGACAAAGCATCAGCGAAGTAGATGTTGAGTCGCTCTGGATCACAGACGTGATGTGTGTGCTCACAGCCCCCAGTTCTGTCCTCTCCTCTTTGAGTCCAGTTGTGTTTTAAACCAATTTCCCCTTCCAGTAGTGATTCTTTGTGCGCCATTTCCCTTTGCTTGGCGCTGTTGTAAAGCAACCTCTGATTTTCAAGGGAACAAACACTCCTGTGATCAGAGGAGTTGGGGGTGTCCTGCACCCATCCAGGGGCACGTCTGCCCTGCCAAATAACAAAAGACCCATTGTAATTAGAGTGTGAGCCTTCCTTTTAAAGGGTGACTGGCGAGGGGAAATTGCCAAGACTGGAGACAGTAATTATCAGCCTCTGCAAACAGCAGATCGAGCTGTCCATCCCAATATCCCAGAGGAAGGTGCCCCAGGAGCAGGGCTGGATTCGAGCCCTCTGCACCTGGGAAGGTGCTGATTGTAGCTGTGGGCTTTTCTGCTGTTGGAAGCTCTCCTGCTGTAAACACAGCCCAGCCACCCTCGTCTCAAAAGGATCCTTAAACCTTCCTTTTCTCCCCTTCCACCGCTTCGAAAACACAGCGGCTGACAGTCCAAATGTTTGAAATAATTGGATTCTGCATTCTAATTCATCTGTAAAGTATTCGTTGATTAAATTAGCCTAATAGATATTATTTCTTACATGACTGCATAATTTCATCCTGATTGGATCACTATGGCACTAACGAGTCCCCCCATTTACCACTGACTCGAGAATCACAGAAGGCTGCAGATAACTATCATCTTGTTTCCATTTTTTTTTTTTTTTCCTTTCCCAGGCTAAAAGTTAAACTGATTTATACTAAAAAGGCACACGGCCAATGCTCAGGTACATCTGTATTTTAGTCTTCAAGACCAGTGTTAGAATGGAAAAAATATTGGTTTATATAATCTTGAGCCCTCTTTTGTTTACTCAGTGGTTTGTTCGGAGGCAGAAAGATTACTGACCATTTAAATTCCTTTTGGGGGGGGGGAAGGAATGGAGATATTTTTAAATAAAAGACATTTTATTATCTCATCAAAACAGATAGGCACATTGCAAATGAACCTCATAAGGAATTGCACACATTCAGAGAAATGGAAATACTCAAGATAATGTCTCAACGAGACTGCTTTTAGCCTCTATTAGTAAGATTTGTCTTTGAGCTGCAATTTGAGCGTGGCCAAGAGAAAGCAAGAGGAAAACAAAATCGTGGTTAGTTTCATGCTGAATGAGAGCAGATATTTTTATTTTTTTTTTTCCCTAAGGAAGAAGGAGCTCCCTTGGAGTCCCGCTCCCCTGGCCACAGGGATGACACTCCTCCAGCTCTCCATGTGCAGTGGGGCTTTGTTGGGAAGGGGTTAACAGCACAATTGGCTCCTTCCCCTGCCCCAGTGGCTGGAAACAGCTGGTGGGTTTTGTGTTGCGCCGCTGAACTGAGCAGCCCAAAGAAGTTTTTGGCAAACACTCGGCCTGCCCAGGACAAGGAGAGGTGGGTCAACCCAGGAAACCGTTTTCATGAGCAAACGGGGGAAACAATGCCCCGCTCAGCAGGGACAGAAGGGAGACCCGCTCCCGCTGAATAGCTCCCCCAGGAAAACCCGGCTCAAAAGGGGGAAGGCCCATTCGCTTCTGGGAATCCAATAAATTGTTTCAGGAAGTGAAAGTCTGTCCAGGCTAATGGAGCCGTGATTGACAGGTGGTTCTCATTACGGTGCCCATCGGGGGACAGAGTGAATTCCAATGTTATTTAAGAGGTTAAGTAGAAATAAGATGCAGGTGACAGCCCAGGGCTTGAGGCAGCGCGCTGCTCTTCCTACGTTGTGGGGTTTTTGTGAAAAGCCTCCATGAAATTTAAAATGAGCGAGGGCAGGGGTGGTTTGGGAAGCAAAATTTGGTCCTACTCTGACTAAAGAGGAGCTTACCTGGCTGGGGAGCAGGGAGGTGGAGGTTGCTTTGGGAATTCCTGCATTAGGGAGTTCCTGTTCCTTAAGTTCTTGTAATGTGGATGTTAGGTCTGTCAAGGATGTGCAGCGAGGTGAGCTTCCAGCATGGGCTGCCATATCCCAATGCTGTTGGACATCCCAGTGTGGCAGGAGGAGGAGAACAAAGCACTGTGAAAGTTTAGAGTTGTTTGTTCTTCGTGGCTCAAGCTCAGAAGGTTCCAAGAGCCCCCACAAGGACATCCCATAGCACTCCGAGCCAAAAACAACCCTAGCTGTTGGACATTTGTCTTCTCCTGTGCTTGTGCTGGGGCAGCTGACGAGCAAATCACAGAGTGTTGACCTTAATAAGAATGAATTTGAAGTAATGTGTGGAAGTGGAATACGTGGAGGCCACCTGGGGTTGGGTGGGGTTGCGTTGGTCGCAGCCCCAAAGGCTGCCAGAGCTCAAGGACTTGGTGGGATTATTGGAGAGAGGGCCACGGGTTGGACTCAGAAATCCTTGGGGGTGCCTTCCAGCTGTGGATGTTCCATGATTCTGTGATAAGTTTCTGGATGCGCTTCTCCAAGGTCTTGAACCTGGCTTGAGAAGGAAGGGAAAATGCATTCCTGCTGACTCAGGTTCCCTGGTGTGCCCGACCAGGGGGCATCTTTGTGCTGCCCTAGGTTATAAAGCTGGAACTAAAGGCTGTTTCTGGCCTTGTTCAGCGAGAAATGAAGGCCAAGAAGAACACCCAAAATACAGTGTTGCTTGCATAGACTGTGAGCACCAAGGTGTGATTTTAGCTGTGGCCAGAGGTTTAAAAGTAGATCTGTACATCTGCTGAGGGTGCTAAACCCAGACAGACTGTTTATTTCTGCATTTTTTCCTTTTTGAATGCCCAGACAAGCAGCAACCGGGTGTCTTAGCGCTTGTGGACGTGGTGGGGTGGGAAGCTGAGGGATCTGCTCTGATTCCTGGCATTGACAGGATCTTCCATGGTGCGTGGTCAGGTGCAAGGATGTAATTTCACCGAGGGGTTGTGAGTGACGGTGAAACTCCCAGGTATGACGTGCGTAATAAATCTGGCTGGATGCAGAATTAATGCGGTATTCACAATGATTATTTACCACTGGAGGCTCAGACGTGGCTGTGTACGAGAAGCAAATAGCTCTGCACGAGGAAGGGCGCCCAGAGGGGGGGAAGGAAGATACCTGCCTGCATTGTTTCACGAGTGCATTCCCGGGTAACACTAATGAAAATTGCTCTTTAAATGCAGGATTGATTTGTGATGAGATCAGCCCTAAAGAGTACATTTGTGGAATGATAACCTGATTGGTGGTGCTGCCTCTTGAAGGGCTGAAGGGGTCTAATTGGCATATAACGCACTATAAATTTATTAGCAGCCCCTGCTTCCCCATTGGTGGACCTCTCCCTGCTAACCACCAGGAAATTACCAATTTTCAGGAGTTAGTCACTCAAGTCGTGCCGTGTCTGGCTTTTAAACAGAAGTCTCCGTCATAAATCCCGGCTTAGGGCTCGTCCCCCGACAGCCACGGGGAACAGGTCACTCATGAGGTGGGCGCTGGAGCGCCGTGGCTTTGCTCCTCCACTTGTGCCTCCCTGGCTCTCGTCCCCGTGTCCCACCTCCTCGCCACGAACCCAAGTTACACAAAGCCCATTAGGAGGGAACTAATCAGTTTGGCAGCCCTTGGGCTGCAGCTGCCACAAGACCAGAAATCACGGGTTTTTTGGCAGTTCACGTTCAAGGGCTTTGATGGTTCTTATTGATACATTCAGCCCCGGGGCATCTCGGGCAGGAGAGGACATACCCACTGTGCATTTTTTTTTTCCAGGAGCAGCACAATAGGAATATTCAGGAGCCCGTGTAATTATTTCAGTGACTTTGCTTTTAAGATTGAGTCACAAATTAGAAAATAATATTCACATGTTTCTTCTGATTGGTAACAGGTTAGGGATATTTTATCTTTCTTAAATAATTTCCAAATGTGGCCCGAAGAGGGATTTGCAGAGAAGTAGCTGGGAGAGAGAAGGCACTTACACACCGACAGCACTTGGGCAAGAGGCTTTAATTCTTTAATTCTGGCTTCAATTCAGCTTTGAGGTCCCTGCACACCTCTCTCCGAGTTGCTGTCGAAGTGGAACTTGCTGTCACTTTTGGCAGGTGGCTCCAGTGCGGATTTTCTTTGCTGTCAGGTTTTATGTGGGTATTCCCACTGTTAAGCACCGACCTTATGGCTTGTAAATCATAAAGGCCTAAAGGTTTGCAGGTGATTAATAGGCAGAGGTGTGCAATTAGAAATGCCTCAGCAGGACCTGAGCACTCCAGTGTCTTCTGAAAGCCGAGTCCATCTCTAATCCCACCTTTCAGGGCACATTTGGCAACCCCAGGGTTGCACATCCTGTTACTGAAAATACACAAACAAACAAGGAAAAGTATTGGTATCTCATTTTTTAGGTACAGAGCAACCTCACGGATTTCTGTGGATGTTCGCTGCTGAGGATTTCTGAAGTCTTTCTCAGTTACTCAAGTTAATTTTTCATCTGCTTTTTTCAGAAACATGAGTGGCTCTACCAACAACCTTTTTTTTTGACTAATTACCATTTGTGGCTGGAGAAAGGCATATGCTACTCATAGAGGGGTCTGATGACATGAACAATTCCTGCAGAGCCCTTGTCACCTGTGAGGTGTAAGAGGCAGCCAAAGCAACTGGAGAAGTAATCAGTAGAGGTGATGTGTGGTGGAACAGAAGGGAAGATGTGTCAGAGAGGAAGAGGAGGGTATGGGATCTGTACTCCAGCAGGACAAGGGCAAGTGGCCCCAAGTGGTGCCAAGGGGAGGTGAAGGTTGGATGTTATAAAAATTTCTTCCCTGAAAGGGTTCTTGGATTGCAGGTGAGGAGACAGAAGGGAGCAGAGCAGAAGGGAGGGTTCCAAGTCACCTGTGAAGAGTTGGACAGTGGAGAGGTCCCCGTAGCCTCTGTAGAACGTGTGTCCCAGAAATGCTGCCCAGCCCTCAGACCTCCCACTGCAAACTCTGCTGCCTCCCACTGCTGACTTGTGCAGAGCAGGCAGTCATTTTTATTTACTTGCTGCTCCAAATGTGTTTTCCTTCACAGTCTGTGCTCTAATACAATGTTTATTACTTGTATTTTCTCTTTTATGCCTTACATAAATTCAGTGTAATGTTGGAGAGTGGTTTTTTCCCAAAGACTCCAAAGAGTGTCATCTTATTGCTTCTGCTGGAATTAAGGTAATATTAAGGCCCCCCTGAAAGGGCTTTTGTTTTTCCTTGTAAACCAAACTGTGGGAGTTATTGCTAACAAAGGATCAAAACTGTCAAGTAAATTCTGGGAGATCTTTGTGCAGCGTTGTGATTAGCCCCTTCTCTTCCAGTTTTTGATCCTGGGGTGAAGATTGGCTTCTGCTGGAGCCCACAACGCGTTTTTTTTTTTCCATTTTCAGTTGGACTTGTTGATCTTAGAGGTCTTTTCCAAGCTTAATGATCCTGTGACTCTGAAGCCACTTTTGTGTGCTAAGCAAGCCCTCACCTGAGCTCTCTGTCACCTACTCTGCAGGTTTGTCAGCCCTTTGGGCAGCCTTTGGAAGGGGTTTTCCCCCACCCCAGTATTCAGAAGGTGCTGGTGCACTCCTGGTCCTGCCACTTCTCCCCTTCCCAGCACGATCTGCAGAGGAGAAGCTCCATTTCTCCTCCTCTCTGCCGTGTTTGTGCTGGGATCCCATGTTTGTGAGGGACCTCCCTGTTCCCTGCCACGTCCCTCAGGGGTGGGGGGAGCCTCACTGGGCCACCTCACTCCACTGCTCACCTGGCACAGATTATTGAGATTTATGCACTGAAATATCTGTGTACTGTACCAAGAGGATTTTCATATTTTTTTTTCCTTTAAAAAGAAGAAAAAAAAAAAAAAGGAGGAGAAAAAGTATATAATGATTTCTTGATCTCTGTTTAAAGTGCTACTGCATTAAGTGTAGCCTTCCTATAGGAGAAAATTAGTGTTAACAAATTGCAAATTAATGGAATCTTCTAACCTGAGTGACTGTATATCAAACTGCAAATTGAAATTTCCAGTCTGTGTTTAGGTACTGGCACAATGCAATTTGATTTATACACTTAAGACATCAGGTTAAGTATGGTTACACATGAATAATGAAATGCATTAGGTGCATATTTCCAATTACTATTCCCTGCATATGTATATTTATTACTGAAAACAAGCAAGAAGCAAATATACTCCTTGGCTTTAGCATTTCTGTGCAACTGTGTGGGGCAGCTTTGGGCTTTTTCTTTTTTAGGTAGCGCTGGGTGGTGTGCCCCAGTGTGACCACCCAAAAAATGGAAGCAGCCCACTGATGTGTCTAGAATCACCCAGTGATAACTCACTTATTAGCCTTTTTTTTTTTTTTTCTTGGAGAGGGGGTTACATTTTACATGTACATGGCATGTTGTCCCTGCCCATCAGAGGAATCAGATCATGAACTCAGCACTTTTCCTGTTGCTCAGCAGAGAGTGGGTGTGAGGGAGTTGCTGTTCATGGCAGCTGTATTCCAGGTTCTCATGGGGTCTCTCCTTGCACGCCTCAGCAGGAATCCAGCTTCTCCCCCACTCTTCACGGTGCTTTTTTAATTATTTTCTCCAAGCTGCTTGTTTAAAATCATAGAATCCCAGAATGGGTTGGGTTGGGAGGGACCTTAAAGCTCATCCCACCCCCTGCTACGGGCAGGGACACCTTCCACCAGCCCAGGTTGCTCCAAGCCCTGTCCAACCTGGCCTTGGACACTTCCAGGGATCCAGGGGCAGCCACAGCTTCTCTGGGCCACCTGTGCCAGGGCCTGCCCACCCTCCTAGCCAAGAATTCCTTCCCCATCTCCCATCTAACCCTGCCCTCTGGCAGTTTGAAGCCATTCCCCTTCGTCCTGTCCCTCCAGGCCCTCGCAAAAAGTCTTTCCCCACCTTTGTTGTCAGCTCCCTTCAGGCACTGGAAGGCCACAGTTAGGTCACCCCTAGGCCTTCTCTTTTCCAGGCTGAACAATCCCAGTTCTCCCAGCCTTTCCTCACGGGAGAGGTGCTCCAGCCCTCTAATCATCTTCGTGATGTACTCTGGCCAATGGGGAGCTCTAAATCCTTAGGATTCACCATTGTTTGGGGTTTTCCCTCTGAAGTACTGCTGGCAATGCTGTTCAAAAAATTTGGGGCATATAGGGGTAGTGGGAAAGTACAATTTGTGGCATTCTTCAAGCTTTTTATTAAATCTCTGTGGACTGTTTTCATTTCTTATATTTGCACGGAACAAAAAAAAAAGCTTGGATTTGTATTTAGAAAAGACTTAAGCTCACAGGGCTTAAAATTGCCACCCTTAGGATCTTTATTCTCAGCTTAATAAGCCTTTTCTTAGCACCCACAGTATCCCCCACCATTATGTGTCACATAGTTTTTGCTTAACTTCACACGGAATGAACCTCAGGTGTGATATATTTTATCCAGGGTCCCTTAAAAGTTATTAGATGGAGTGTCACGCAATGAAAACATAAGCTGACTGCAATTTTCCGTGATATATATCAGAGCCCACAATTGCAGAATATTTATCTCAAAAGCCTGGAGTCAGTAAACCTTGATGTCTTGGCCAGGCTGGCCATTAATGTTGGGCAGTGATAAATCCTGCAGGTGTGTGAACACTTGAAGGAGAGGGGCTGGTTGCTCTGTGGCATCGCTGGAGGGGCAGAAAAAGCAGCTGCTTTGGAGCTGTTTTTGGAGGGGATGCTGTCAGGAGAGAGGGGAAGAAGGTGGAGAAGCTCCACTGAATCTGAATTACGATGATCCTGGTGAGTGTCAGGCAAGGTGTGATTAATTTGAGAAGCACATTCGGCTCTTGCACGTGTGAGCGATCTCTGTCCCTCATGCACAGCAGGGTTTTATTTCCCTTAAACACCCGGCTGTGAAAGGAAAACCGGAAAATGGAATAGCAGAGCTAACGGTGGAGCTCCAGAAAACAGTGCAAGGTGCTGCTGGTGGGAAGCCACCTTTATTTCACAGAATCCCAGAAGGGTTTGGGCTGGAAGGGACCTTAAAGCCCGTCCAGTCCCTCCTCCTGCCATGGGTGGGGACACATCCCACTAGACCAAGTTACCCCAAGCCCCATTCAACCTGACCTTGGACACTTCCAGGGATTTGTGCCTTTTGGTGCTGGTGTTTTTGGTTTGGCTTGGTTCAATAGGACTGATAGTAGGAGAAGTAACCTGAATTTGGCATGTTTATGCAGCATTGAATCGTCTTTGTCTCTTGGACAAAAATCTGCAGGTTGAAGAGTGGGTTGAACACAGTCCTCAGCCAGACAAGTTCCCCATCAGACAGTAATGAAATCATTTCCAAGCTGGGTTACTACTCTGCTCGCTGGAGACAGCCCTGGAGTGGAGTCCAAGGCCAGACACGGGTTGGCTGATCTGTGGCTTTCCTTACGGGGCTGGTCTTCGTCCGTCAGGGATGTTTTAACTTGAAAGAAGTAATAAGCTTAATAGGTTGACTTTATTTAATTATTAATGATCCCTTTCTGTCCTTACAGCTCATAAAACACCCTGTAGGTTGGCAAAACACTCATAATATTGATCAGGAGCCAGAGAGATATTTATTCCCTCTTTGCCCCGGCGCGCATAAATCGCGGGCCCTTTCCCGGGCAGGCGGGATTTACAGTGGTCTGTTCCTGAAGAGCTTTTCCGTAATTAAGGAATAAATACCCATCGGTCTTTGTTTGCTGTCTGGAGCCCTCTTGTTTGCCAGGGACCTGCATATCCCTGGTGGGCTTGTTGCACTCTCCCCCTTAGCAACGCGGCCGGGCAGAGAAGGCATGCGGGCTCGAACCACTCAACTGCTAAGCGCTGGCTGTGCAATACACCGGGGTTCTTCTCCTGCAGAGAGAGGAAGCCCCTCTGTGTTTTCTCAGCATATTGTTCCCAGCTCCTCTTCCATGCCTCTCCTCCCAGTTCCTGCTTTGCTCGGGGCAGGAAGGCACTTTGGAAATTCCTTGCTGCTAGCCCTTTCTTCTCGCCCTCGCTTCTTCTCCCCCCACCTCCCCCCCCTTCCCTGTTGCAATTAAAAACATCAGGAACCCTTCCCAACATTTCAATCCCGTGTGTGTGTCCCCTCGCCCCCAAAATGTTTTTCTTTTACCCATCCCAGCATTGCATCCCTCTCAGGATCATCACAAAGGGGGCTGTTTAAACGGGAAGCCCCGGCACAACCAGCGCTGGCCATCAGGTGATGGCTCCTTGCAAGCTGGACCGCGGAGCTAATGACGCATTCTGGGGCCCTTCCAGGAGTTTGGGAGGTGCAGGGGGGTTAGATTTACTTCATTTTCTTGGAAGAGACACATTAACCTTGTCAGCTGGCCAACAGGAGAGGATATTTGGCAGTGCTCTCGCTGAGCTGGCCAGGTTACTACGGCGCTGAACGGTTGTACTTCAGTGAGCAACCAGAAATGGCAACACACGGGCACGGCACCTGCACAGCCACACTGGAGAGAACATTTAGAGGCCTCCTCTGTTGCAGAATTAGTTTCTTCAGGAAGTGAGGAGAAAAGGTAAAAGATTTCAAGAGCTTTTTGCTGTTGTCGGAGGTGTGGAGGATAAAACTCCGCTTCAAAATGCCTGTACCAGGCCTGCACAGTATTTCAGGTGGTGGGAAATCGGTGCTCTTCCATGGTAAATACCTGCTGTCCACTGTCTTTTTGATTCAGCCTTCAAAAATCCATCCAGCTTTTTAACAAACAGTGGGTAATTCTGGGTAATGAGTGAGTGACACAACATTTTTGTGGAATTTTGATGGCAGGTTCTCAGGCTCCCCACCCACGTGATGCTGCCTGCACAGTCGATTCTGGGTCGCTGTAAGCACGTGACTTTTCTATTTCCACCCCGCAGATCCTTTTGGTGTTTGCCTTTCATGCCTCCCCACCCAACACACGTGAGGGACAGTGGGAGTGAAGGGCAGAGGTGAACAGGGGCGAGGAGGAGCAAGGATGGAGAGTGGATACCATCAGGGCGAGGCTCCTGGTTGGACTTGCTGGGTGTAAAACTCAACGTGCTCTGTGGGGCTGAGGTTTGTGGGACATGGGCTCCTTTTTTGCACATTTTGCAGTGCAAACCCACAAGTGGGGAGTGCGGTGCAGCTCCTGGAGGAGAGCTGTGCTGGAAGCAAAGCTGCTTTTTCTATCCTCTGATGCTCCCTAGCTAGCCCTCCCCCCTCAGAGGGCCCGGTATTTATGTTTCCAGATAATAATGATGTGATGTGGCTGGCAGAGTAATTTAAATAATTGGACGTTATCTTGAGAAGCAAGCACCTAATTAGATCAAAATAAACTGAGAACTGAAATTTTCATCTGTTTCTAATAACCCCTTTACCTATGTACAGCCTTGCTGCCACGACAGAGAGTTCATTATGCACACCACTGTGTGTACCTGGAGCTTGCTGGTGATGGAGACTCCTGGAAGAGCTTGGAGGGCTTTGGCCAAGGCTTAGTGACTCGTTCCTGGTTCCCCACCCTATTTTGCCCCTTGTGTTTGCCCCTTGTGTAACCAGTGAGGTTTGGAGCTTGTATCAGCAAAAGCTGGGTCAGAACGCAGAACTTCAGAGATGAAAGGCTCAAAGCAAGTCTGATCTTGGAACTCTATTGTTAATTTCTCTACGTTTATCTAGGAGGTTATAATCTAATAATTTCAGTAGATATGAGGAAGAGGCAGCTCAGGTGTTCCCCAGCATTTGCTAAATCATCAGGACCATCTGAGTGCGTGGAGATGTTGCCTCTCCAGCACGGTGGCTTTCATTTGGTCCTGAGGAAAGGGACTCTGCTGTTAAAAGTTCACTCAGAGTCTTGTTTTGTGGCTTTGACAACTTCAGCTGAAAATCTCTGGTATTGAGGGGGTGGTCTGGAGTTGCCAGGGTTGCAGCTAAGGGAAGAAAACGAGGGGAATGTTTACCGGCCTTTATTTTTAGGGATTGCTTCGGTGTCTTCCTCCTGATGAGCTGCTCTTCCTCACACTTCCTCGTACTCTTTATTCAGTTGATTTATTTAAAGGTATGTCAGTGCTGGCTGAAATGAAACACTGTGCCTCCTCTTCCTGCTTATTGCTGACCGCTCCAATAATTCATTTTTTAGCTCATTAACTAAGAGGGGATGTGAGCAGTGGTCCTCCAGGGAGCTGCAATGAGGTTAAGTGATCTACTGCTGACAACTCTGCTCTTGGACTGGCCTTCCTTGGGGGAAATGAAACCTCGACCAAGACAAGCTGTGGATCCCAGAAGTGAAATTGGGGCATCAGAGCAACAATTACAGTATTTATGTCTTGTTGTCAGGATTTGGGAGATGAATGCCAGCGGCAGGGCTGCAGCTGTCTCCCAGGAAAGTCCCCAGGACCTCCCATCCAAATTAAATGGTGTGTGCCAGAGATGGAGGGAGGATGTTTGTGGGTGTTGGCTTTCTGGATGCTCACTGGAAAACAGCCCCTCTGTGTTTTGGCTGTCCACGAGGCCTGGGCTTCTCCTGCTGCCTCTGAAAAGGTTTAGTTTTCTACCCTAAAATCCAAGTGCTGTCTTTCTTGTGCCCACTTTGTGCTGTTGAGTAAGATCTCACTCAGTAGCTGATGCCAAATGCTGCCCCAAATGCCTGAGGCTTTTGAAGCACCTTTAACTTGCTTTGTGGTGTTTGCTGTGTCCCCACCACAACCTTTGATGTGACCCCAAAGGTGGAATTGGCCCTTAACAGATGGAGCTTTCTGGTGCCCTGCGTGGTCAAGAAAAATCAGGCAGGTTTTCTGGAAAGGGAAACTGGAGTGAGGTGAAATAAGCACGAGAAAAGGTTGGATTTTTAGGTGAGTGTAGCCCCATGTCACTAAAATACCCTTTAGAGCCAAAACTTCCTGTCACTGAAAAGATGATCTGGGGGAAAAGGAGATTCATTTGCAGACTCTTGGCTGAAAAAATTCGCTGAGTAGGTGTTTGAGGTATATTTTGCCTTCAGGATGTGTGGACGTGAGAAATAAATGCCCAAAGCCCTGATGTGAGCTGCTGTGGGTGAACAGCACAGGTTGAATCACTTCACTTTCCCATGTGGCACGTTTTAAACACGTAGTGGATGTATTGGTTATGCTGTCAATACCTCTGTGTGTGTTAAAAATCGTATGAGATATTTGCTAAACATGCCTGAAGATAATCTAGGTGGATACTGGAAGTAGAACTGCTGCAAGAATGTCCATTTTATTGTAGATAATTGCCTGTTACTTTTTCCTTTTTATGGCACTAGTTCTGGTTTGTGTTTTTACCTTAAAAAAACTACAAATAGAAAACCCATGAATTAAAGATCCTGATAACAGAACTCCTTTTCTTCCTCCTCTCCATCTGGAATACCTGCAGTGATACTCTGGTTATCAGATCCTGCCATCAAAGGTTAATTTGCAACTCCCCAAATGGGTTGGTGGGGGGGGGAGGGGGTTGGGTGTTTCTTTTAGCTCGCAGGAGTCATTCAGAGAGGTTTGATGTAAAAGAAGCACTCTCTGTGTTAATTTTCTGTTTGCACTTTTGCTCTGAATAAAAGGCCTGGACCTGTTCTAGGGTAAATTGTGGTCGGGGTAGGGAAGCACAAGCTTTGGGAAGCTGTGCCTGAAAGCATCCAGGCAGGTCAAAGCAAGGTCACTCCACATGTCCCAGGAAATGATGCAAAACTAATCCAGATTTGCTGGTGGAAGGAGCTGTTTACATAAGTATTTAAAAACAGATTAGGGCTAACCTGACACTAGATTACTGGGAGCAGTGTAAACATGGCTGAAAGGCGTAAACAGAGCTTGGCCTTTTGTACTCGGGAGGAGAGAATCTGTCACCAGGACCACGGTCCCTGGCTCAGGTGATGGGTATGGCTTTCACAGGCTGAACAGATTACCTGAGGTACCTCTAAATGGGACTTTGTCTGGGGCTGGATCTCTCACATCCTTTAATTGTATGCTAATTTTTTTTAATGGCACATGGAGGGACTTGTTTGTAGTCCTTGTCCTCCTGTAACTCGAGAGCACCCAGGAGGCTTTTGATAGTTCTTTGATATATCAGGAGGCAAAGGCGCTTCAAAGGATTGGTTTGGTGGTTTGAATTTTGGAAAAACAAACAAGAGGAACCATCCATATGCCTTTGGAAACATTACTGAACTTGGGAGAAGGGCAAAAGCACCCCTGTTTGGTTACTTCTGCTCTGAGAGACAGAAATTGGGTGTATTTTGTGCGATGTATTTTTCCAGCCCAACCTTAAGGTGGTACCAGGCTGTCTGTTGTGTCTTTGTGACAGGGAGGGCTCTTGCACTGAGCCAGCCCAGGGTTTTTTAAGACCTCCTGGCTGTTGTGATCTCACAACCCCGTGGGCACAGCATCCATCCAGGAGGATCTTGGGCACCGCAGTAACACGGCTCAGTAGCACGAAGGTGGGCAACACAAATTGCTGCTGCAAACACAAGGTATGGGTGAGCCGCTTCTGTGAGGGCTTTCTTGCCAAAAACTCGCAGGGGGAAATGACCTCCTTGTTGGCTAAGCACCGCTCGCTGCAGCGCCAGCTGAGAGTGACCTGTCTCCTTCCCTAGGGAAGAAAAGGAGCTCTGGATACGCGCGAAGTACGAGCAGAAGCTCTTCCTTGCCCCGCTGCAGTGCCTGGAGCTTTCTCTGGGCCAGCATCTCCTGAGGGCCACGGCCGAGGAGGACCTGCGGACGGTCATCCTGCTGCTGGCCCACGGCACCCGGGAGGAGGTGAACGAGACCTGCGGAGACGGCGACGGGCGCACGGCCCTGCACCTGGCCTGCCGCAAAGGGAACGTGGTGCTGGTGCAGCTCCTCATCTGGGTGAGTGCTGGTGGGCAAGGGTGGGCTTTGGATGCCGTGTCCATCAGCAGGACACCCCCTCGCCTGCCCCTCGGGGCTTCGCAAGGAGGATGTGCTGGCGCGGGGCGTCCCTCGCTGCACGCTCTCCAAGGGCAGCACCAGGGTGATAGAGTGTGTTTGTGACTGTTTGCTCCTCGATGGAAAGGGAAGGAGAGCGTAGGAAATGAGGAAGGAGAGATTCCCTTAGCTGGGAATACCTCTGGGGCGGGGATTTTGTTTCACGGGTGAGACCCCCTTCCCGTAGCCACCTTTATGTATCTGTCTCAGTGCCGCCGTGCCCACGTTGTCGGGCTGGCATCCTGCCCGCTCCCTCTCCTCCGTGTCCCCATCCTCCCTCAAATCCGAATCCATCCCTCCCAAACCTGCCCCTTTGCTCTGTTGGCGCCGCAGCTTCCAACAACCCTGCTGTCCTCCCCGCAGTACGGCGTGGACGTGATGGCGCGCGACGCCCACGGGAACACGGCGCTGGCCTACGCCCGCCAGGCCTCCAGCCAGGAGTGCATCGACGTGCTCCTGCAGTACGGCTGCCCCGACGAGCGCTTCGTCCTCATGGCCACCCCCAACCTGTCCAGGAAGAACAACAACCGCAACAACAGCGGCGGCAGGATGCCCACCATCATCTGAGGAGCCTCCTCCCTCGTGCGCGGTTCGCCGAGTTACCACCCGCAGCCTCGCATCCCTCCATCCCCATCGCGGCGCCGCTCTGTGAGTCCGGTAAACTCTCCTTTGCCCTTTCCCCCCTTCGGCGCACACTCCCCTCCCCTCCAACACCCCGTCCCATCCCGAAGGCGCGAGGGGGGCGAGGAGGAGGCCGAGGGGCTGCCGGGGAGGCCGTTGTTGTTTCAGTGACAGCTCCGGGAAGGATGGGGACGGACGAGCGGGCGAGGGCGCGTGGGTTGAGCGGGACACGCGGGACACGCGGCCGCCCCGGCGCGGGGGACACGCGGCCTGCCGGCGTGAGGGAAGGGCGGAGGGAGAGGCGAGCGAGAGGAGGAGGAAGGAAGGAAGGAAGGAAGGAGAAGCCCGGTGACTTTCCGTGACTGACAGTTAAGCACATCAGTACATTTCACCTCTGCCGAGCGCCGCGCCTGGATTCCATTCTCTTCTCTGAAGAGCTTGACGGCATAAATCAGAAGCAAGCACAGAGTTTGTCAGGTTTGAAGCTCCTATGATGGTATGTGTCAAATCAGTTGTAGCTAATCTGTCCGGGGAGAATACTGGCTTCATTACACTTGTATAGTTGAGTTCTTCCAGCATTACCGCTGTTTAATAGAACATGATTAGTCATCACGGAGAAAAAAGCATATTAGCTGAGGAGGTAGTTACATGGCACGCTTCGGTGATTGCTTGGATGTGATTGCAATATTCTTAGAAGCATCATATTATCTCAGACATGTTCTTTCAAGCCCTTGGAGCCCTCCTTTCTAAATTCACTGTCATAATTTAGTATCTGTTTAATTTTTCAGTCCAAAGAGAGGAAATGAGTTGCTGAGTGTTATTTGACTGCAGTCTCCTTGGTGTAAAAACAAAATGGAAAAAATAAATAAGAGTAACTCCGAAACACAAAAAAGGAATAATGAATAGCGCTATGGAATAAAACATTTCAAGTACATTTAGTGAAATTAATAAACGCATTAAAGCCTAATATTTTTTTTTTTTTTCTCAGCCAGCAGAAATAGGTTCTGTCATTTTGCCAAGGTAAATCGTGTTGAGTTTTTGGTCACTCCTGTGATGCATTGCCTAACTTATACAGATTTTTGTATTGTGTCTCTAGATTCTATGTATGTAAAATCTATTTGAATTTAAAAAAAGAAAAAACACAACATAAATATACATTGGATTCTTTTTGTACAGAAAATGACATCTCTGTTAATTTATAAACTGTAATGGATGTGAACTAAATAATGTGCAACTAGTTAGGATCTGTGGGCCACAGGTCATTGTACATCAATAATATTCCCAGCAGTGAACTCTCCTTTCCAAAGCCTGTGAGGAACATATCAGGAGGAGATCAGGGCACGCTTGGCATGGAAAAAAAAAAAAAGCACGTGAGACCTTTTAGAAAAGAAGAAGAGGCTGTTTCTTAGCACCATAAATATATTTTTTAGTCCAGAAGTCAGGAAGCTTTCACAAGCCAAGACAAAAAAGCCCTGCTGTGGCTGGGGGAAGATCAGGTTTGATTAAGCTCAGAACTGATAACCTTCAGCGGGGCACGGCTGAGCTCCACTCCCAACCTGGCTGCTTTTGGGGAGAAAAACGGCTTGTGAAAGTAGCCCGGACAGTTCCTTCGAGTCCCAGGTTTTAATGCTGGACTGGATTATTTTGGTCTTACCAGGCAGATCTCAGCTTCTCCTGTTTTTTTGGGGGTATTTTTTAAGTGGCATATGGCAGTGTGAAGATGAGGGGAAGGGTGTATCACGGGGAAAGTTGAAAACTCAGCTGAATTCTGTGGCAAAGGAGCAGTTATGCGAAGGCAGTGAGGTGCACGCAGCATAGTGATTCGCAAATCTACCTGCTCGGATGTCTTTCCCAAGCCTTGGGTGGTGCTCTTCCTTGGGGCTCTGGTTTTCACTCAGCACACAATGGGAGGAGCGTGGCAATTGCCAAATAAGCTCCGTGTGGACAAAGTGCGAAGGAAAGAAAAAAAAAAACAAAAACACGTGATCTGGTTGTCTTAAGGAGAAAAAAAAAAATCAGAAAATTGTGGATTTGATGTGAATTATTAAATTGCGGTAGAAAAACAAGCCTCAAGGTTGGAAGCACAGGAATATTGACCAGCTTTTCCTCTTTGGAGGTGTCCTCCTTTTGTACTTTGTTACTGGCCGAGGCTGGCTGAGGCAGAGCCAGGACACCGCTGAGTCCCTTCAGGCTGGGATAATTTTAAATATTCTTTTTTATTTTATTTTATTTTATTTTTAATTAAGGAAAGGTGTCTGTTGTAATTGCTGTTTCTCCATCATTCCTGAGCAGCTCCCTGATCTTTGGTACTTAGGGGTGGCCCTCTGGTGACGGGACCACCCGCCCAACGCGCAGCTGACAGGGGTGCTGTGAAGCCACCGTGTCTTGGTGCTCACGAGCTTTACATCCCTAGGGGGAACCCAGCAGGGATTCGGGAATGGCGATCCCAGAGGTGCTAGAGCTGCCTGCTGTTCCCCTGGGAGCATCAAGGGCATTTGTATCCCGAAAACCGAGTCCAGCGTTTCAAACCCACGGAAGGCGGATCTGCCGCCGTCGAGTTCTCAGTGCATGTTCCATTTCAGTGCTGGTTTTTTTTTTTTTTTTCTGAACTGCAGTTATTTTCTGTACATAATTTAATGCTCTCTTTGGGCCACCTCCCTCTTACAAAGCTGAGAGTGGTGTTTGGGAAACAAGGGCAACCAGGCTGCCATGCAGATTTCGGGTATATCAAGTACGTTCTCCTTTCATAAAAATTTTCTGAAGGCAACCCTTGAAAAAGCACAGAGTGTGTTTAAGAAAGGAAATTCCAGTGTATTCCAGGAAAAATCAGATATCCAGGCTAGCCCACTAACATTTTAATTGAGAGGTAACACAGTTGTTTTTAACCTAAACGTGTTTTTCCCTTGGAGGTGTAAGCGTAGCTGTGTTGGAGCGGTGTAGGAATACTTGACGGCTTCCCCAAACACCTGGGGGTCTGCAGGGGGGATTCCTGGTGGTGGATGCAGGGGCAGCAGGAAATCATAGAATATCCTGAGCTGGAAGGGACCAGTGGGGTGAGATCACCCAGCGCTGTCTCTCCAGGTCAGGACACACCTTTCCTGCCACTGCAGCTGGTGATGCCCCACCACGGGAGGACAGATGAGTGTCTGTGCCCCACGGGGTGTTGGCACAGCGTCCCCCGTTCAAATAGGGTTGGGTGGAAGGCTGGCAGGAGCGCTGTGGCACCTCCTGAGCTAGTGGGACACCTGTCAAGGAAGGGGAGAGGAGAGGAAAGCCCTTCCCACTGGAGCTGAGAGCAAGGATGGAGGATCTCCTTGGCTGGATCCCAGTGGGGCTTGGCTTTGGGAGCTCCGTGTGATGCACAGGGAGCGTGTTTGCACTTTGCAGAGGGTGTTCTCGGAGCCATCCAGGTGTGGAATCAGGCAGTATGTGCAGCACTTGGGGGGCCTGCAGGAATTGCCATTCCTCCTGTTAACCCAGCCCTTTTCTGCTCCTTCTCTCACCTTTAGCCCCTCACTGCCTTTCTGGAACCCGCTTGCCAGGCTGTTCACACCCTTTGAGCGTGTCATGAACAAATTGCACCCAAATTGCCACCCAGTCCTTAAGAAACCCCAGCAGAAACCTGTCAGCTGAAGCTGTTTTCAGTGTGGTGTTCATTGCATCCCCCATTTAACCTTCCCAGCACCCCAGATACCTTTAAATCCTCTTTCCTCTGCACTTTATCCACAACAATTAAAACACTACAGCTGTTCCTGTCACCATCAGCACCCTCCTTCTATTTTTAGCTAATTTGCTGTCCAATGGTAGGGGTGAGTGATCCAGCCAGGGTCCTGCCAGTGCAGAGATTTGGCCAAGGGCTCCCATTACCAGATTTCTAATTTTATTGGTAAAAGGGGGCATTAAAGAAAAAACTGTTTTGGAGAACCTGGTTGTGAACTAGGTGCTGCTTGGAAAGCCACGTGAGCTCCTGGAAGGAAGGTGAGAGAGGATTTTCAAGCATTTGGGCACAGTGTATAATAGCCATGTAAACATTAATATTGTTTAATTTGCTGTCTTGTCCCCGTTTCCCTAAATTATGTGTGTTTTAGTGCAAGAAGAAAAAAGCTTTAGCTGCACTTGGAGATTTCCCCTTGGCCAGAGGAAGCTGAGTCACGTAGGGAGAGGAGTAGAGGTGGGAATGCAGATGTGGTCTTAGAAATGATCTCCAGCACTGTAATGTAGTATAATTAGATTATATGGGGTTGGAATAGCTTCATCTTTTATATTTGTATGGAGATCGGGAAAAATGAAGTAATTTGTAGTTTCTAGTGTAAAGTAGTAATAGTGGAGACAAGCACAGATTTCACAAGGGGGTCCCGGAGGGGCCCTTTCCAAATGTCTCGGGGAGCCGCCTTTGCACCTTAACAGGGATGGTTATTGGGTTTTATTAGTTGGTCACTGATTAAATGGTCATTTAATGGTCTGATGAAATGGTCCTTGTCGGTGGAGGGACCCAAGGGAAAGGAGGGGAGCACCGGGGACCAAACCTGGGGCAGCTTGGCTGGGCAGGGGACAACTTGTCCATCCTCACCTCACGGCCAAGCATCTTCCTCCCCCCTTCCAGAGGCAGCTACAGCGATTCCCGAGTGGGATCTCTGGCTGTTGGTCTTGTTGGTCTCAGTTCCACATCTTCTGTTCTTAGTGATTTGTGGGCAAAATTTGTTGCGTAGAAAACCCCGTTTTTGGATGTCCTTGTGTTTGCGGCACAGTAGGGGAAAATAAAGACACTCCAGATTAAAGTTCTTTCCGAGGTAGAAAAACACTAAACCACCCTAGATTAAGAGGTTCTGCAGAGAGTTTTGAGTTCTGAGATTGTAAGCTGCCAAAAAGAAGGTTGGTTTTGAAGGGTTTTATTAGAAAACAATCTCCTGTTTGGAAAAATATTAGAGGTCATAGAGCAAAACTTTCTAAGTTGTAGGTGGGTGGATTTGTTGATTTAGGATGCTCTAGGTTTTGCTTTGTTGTTTGTCATGGGCCATTTTTTGGAGTAAGTATCAGGTGGTCTCATCTCAGGACAGTTTACCTTGAGTTGACTGAATCTGTCTCACACTTTAAAGGGAGGTTCAGAGGGTGTCAGCCGGGATTTTTGGGAGCTGTGAATAGTTCATGTTTTGAGAGGGGAGTTGCATGATCTTTGAAAGTAAAAGGTTGTTTTGGGGGTTCTTTTAGAGCCATCTTCAGCCCCAAATCACCAAGCATGTTTCTGGTCATCTGGGCCCCGTGTTTCATTTCAGGGTGACAGCAGTTATGTGGGTGAATTAACTCCCATCATTTACCACTGTTCCTGGAATGTTTTTCGGGGAGGAGGGGGGGGTGGGAATTTTTCTTGTGGATGGATAAAATAAAAATGTTTCTGTGCATTTCAGCATTTTTAACCTCTTCACCTCTGCATGTGTGCCCACCTCCCAGATCCCTGGGGCACATCCCAGCGGTGGCAGTCGGTTCTGTTGGCAGGCAGAGCTTCAGCTTTCCCTTTGGCCCTGAGCTCCTGGGTGCGTGTTTAGCTTCCAGTAGGAAGGATCGGCTGTTCCTGCAGTGCTTCAGAGCCGGTGATTTTTTTTTTTTCCTGTGTGTTCTGTACAAAATGTGAAGGGAGGAGGGCGGGTGGGGGATGCTTTCAGGGGTCTCATGGCATGCGCTAGGGGACGGCCACGTTGCTTGCTGGCAGTGAATGCACCATCAGCTCTTCTGTGTACGCCCCGTTTCCCAGGACCAATTGGTGAGGGTTCGTTGCTGTTTCTGACAACTGAGGAAGATGGAAACACTTCCCTGGTCCTCATGAATTGCAGGGTGTAAAACCCCTCAAACAAAGCCTGGTCTGTGCTGAAGGCAAACCTCGAGCTCATGCAGGACCAAGGAAGGGTTTTGGTGCTGAACGGGGGTTGTTATTTGGCCAACTGGGTCCCAAAGGCAGGCACTGAGCTGAGTGGATGAAGTGCAGTTGGAGGTGTTCTGAGCCCTAAGGTGAAGGCAGTCTATCACCAACCACACATGCTTTGCACTTGGTGGGGAAGGTGTGCCTGGATGTGCTCTCCATCCTGCTGGTGGTTACTGTGGGAATGTGGTGCACACATCAATCCCATCCGTGGATGGAGCCCCTTTTTTGTTTCCCAGCAGGCAGATTTCGCAGTTTGAGTCAGACCAGCCATTCCCAAGAGCGCAGGGCAGGGCAGGATGGGGGGCACCAACTGGAGAGGTGCAGGAATGGGAGGTACAGGCTTGGTGCAGCTCGGGACTCACACAGAGACCTGCCTCAGAGGTTTTCCAAAAATCCAGCTCCTTCAGACAGCAGCACTGAACTTGAACCTGGCCACCAGGACTGGAGCAGGCCCACCTGGTTGAGAGGAGAAATCCCGGCTTGCCAGCACTGGGGGGTGGGAAACGCCGGGGAAGGAGATTCTGAAGTGGCAAAGGACAGAAGTCTTGCAGCCCAGAGGCCCTTTCTGTGTATAAATTTGCTTGAAACTCGGGCTTTCCGGCTGACTTTGAGCGCGGGACCTGCTGCCCTCCTGTGGGTGAGCCAGCGACGCTTTGGGTCCTGCTGCTCCCTGGGGCCGCTGGGGATGGCAGTGGGGAGATGTTTCTGAGGGGCTGTCTCCAACCCCCAGGGCAGCTGCTCATCCCTCCCTCCCTCCACGTGTTCTTGGCCTCAAAACTTCGCCAGGTGGGAGCCACAAACCCCAGCTGAAGCTCACTGGGGCTTTGCCTGTGCTGAGTAGTCTGGGAACAGCAGTCCTGTCAGGGAGAACCCACAGGGAGAGGGGCAGGTCTGGCAGGACAGGAAGGGGCTGTGGCAGGGACAGGGCTGAGTGTGTGGAAATGGTGGGAGGGTAATTTATTTTCCCCCTCCTTCTGTTACTTCGAAATGCTGTTGAAATCCCCTCAAAGCATTTTTTTCTGAGTATCCAGAAATTCAGCTGGATTCTCCATCGAATCCACTGAGCTCCTTTTGCTGATCCACGGGGGAAATTGGACATCCCCATCCTCTGAAAGCCCTTTGCTCTGTGGAAGTACCAAGTTTCCCGGGTTCCAGATGCATTCAGGCCCAGCTCTCGTTTACTGTGTCGGTGTCAGGAGCGCCTTTCACTTGTGGACACGTAGGTGGTGCACAAACTGAAGGGTTATTTGGGATAGGAGTGTCTTCTCAAACACCAGGGACTTGTTTTTTGTGCAAGCATTGCCTTTGGACTTGGGTTGGAATGGCCAGGAGCTTGACTGTGCAGCTCCTTAAACAGCCTAAAACCTCTCGGCTTCAGTGGGGTTTGAGCATCCCAAATGCTTTGCCCGTGGCTGAGGCAGAACAGCTCTGAGCTGGCAGAGCTAGGCTGTGTCCTGACCTCTCTGAAGGCAGAGTTTGGCCCCTGGCTCCAGCCAGGTCGTGGTTCGAGGTTCAGTCTGACGGGCACCTTTATTTCGGGAAGCGGACGCGTGAACTGTTCCCTTTTCCTTTATCCCTTTAACAACCTGTGACCGCCTGCAGAGGCTGGATTTTGCATTCAGCCCCCCCAAGTCTTTCAGGTTTTTTCCGCTTTGTGGTGTTTGTCTTTCCAGTTGGGGTGGGGAGAAGGGAGCCCAGGTGAGTAGGGACCCCCAAGGCCTCTGCTCGGGGTAGGGGCAGGAGGTTCCCTAGCACACGGCAGGCTTCAGGGCAAGTTTGGGGTTGTTGTTTTATTTTCGTTTTCTGTTTCTGTAAATAATAATGTATAAATGATGACGAGACGGTGTGAAAATTCTAAAAAAAAAAAAGAAAAAAAAAAAAAAGTCTTTTGTTGTTGTTTTTATATTACCTCATTCAGCAAGTTTGTTTTACAATGACTCGATGATGCTTTATTTATATTGTTTGTACTGTAATTAAACCGATTGACAAACATTTCACTTTGCTTGTTGTTTCCTATGATTTGGGTTTGATTAAGTATGCCAGTTTGTATTATGTTCCCCTTTCCTCTCTCTCTCTCTCTCCAACACATTGAGATTTTTTTGTGTCGGCTGTACAGTATTCTGAATAATTAAAAAAATAAAATAAAAAAAAATAACAACAACAAAAAAAAAAGGAACAAAAAGTTGTAAAGTACTGCAGAGAGAGGCTGCTATATTGTATAGGTCTCTTTCTAATAAAGACAAGAAAACTTGTTGGTCGCAGCTTGTTCTTTGCTTGAGTCTTCCTCGTGTTATTGAGCTCCACCTGCCCTGGCCCTGCTTCCTCCCCCTGTTAATGATGAGATCCTGTCACTCCTGCCAGTAATAAAGATGAAGGATTATCCCAGACCTGGGATGTCAGAAGAGCCAGTAATGGTGCAAATTGATAAATTAAAAAGCAATAAGTCAAACGCCATCCCCCTCCCTTAATGGTGTATGTCTAAGAGTTCTGAAAGTGCTTCTGAAGTGCGTGACACATCTCCCAGCCAAAAATATGCGAGCTTTCATTAAAAACAGTCATTCTCCCCAAGGAAGAGAGAGAGTAGTAAATGTTGCACCTTTGGCTTTAAGAGTCTCTGGAGGTGATCCAAGGAATTAGGCCGGTAACGGTTACATCTGTATCCGCTAAATTGGTTGAAATGATCATTTAAAGTAAGAATAATAAAACATCTTTTAAGGTCATGATACGGTATGGTCTCTAATCACCTCTTTGAAGGGGGAAATCATGGCTCTCCATTAGGCTCCCTGGAGCAAGTCCTTTAAAGAAAGCCCCGAACAATGGGCAGCTGATTGACATTTATTTACAGCTGCAGAGGCCTTGTCCCAGGTACATCCCGAGGAGGAGTCGGGAATCTCAGCAGGAGAAGGAGAAGACAAACTGCTGGCCTGACACAGAAGGTGGGAATGAGGAGGGGAAGCAAGAGGTGATGGGTTTTCACTGGGAACTCAACTGGGGGTTAAATAACGTGCCCTGGCGTGGAGAAAGAGATTTAAAGATCTGTAAAGGACACCATGGAGTGAGACAACCTGTGCTGTGGTTTGGCCACCTGTGCTTGTCCCACCTCACATGGGAAACAGAAATTAGGAGCGTTCAGGGATAAGCAGAGGTGGGGAAAAGTGTGGAATTTCCCTCAGAAAGAGACCCAAACTGGGGGAATGTTGATAAAAACAGACAAGAAGCGGGGAAGCAGCAGACGGGGGATGTCTCTTTTCCTGGCCTGGCACCCAACCCTGTGCAGGGGCTGATGGCACCAAAGGGCAGCAAGAGGTGGACCAGATGTGTCACAGGACCTCAGAGCAGCAGGATCTCGCACGAGAGAGGACCTGGCCAAGGTTGGAAGGGTGAGTTTGCACCTCTGTGCTCAGAGCGGGACTGCCACGGTGTGGGATCTGGGGGTTCTGGGTTTATCTTTTACTCCTACTTGTGCCTCACCCTAAATGTATTCACTCCTCAACCTGTCCCACCCAGTCTCCCACCTACAGGGTGCTGTCAGTTCTGTCCTGTCATGTGGTGATTTGGTCAGGGTTTGGAGGAACTTCCCCGTTTCTGCTTCTCAGTTCTCCCAAGTGCTACAGGGAGGCTGCAGCAGCAACCATGAGGGATGAAAAACAACGGGACTGCTTGTGGATGTTGGGTTTTTACTTTTTTTTTTTTTTTTTGGGGGGGAGGGGGTCATGTGGCTGTTTTGTCAAGCAGCAGCCACGTTCCTTTGTTCCTGAAAGGTTTTCCCACCCCGTTCGACCCCGTCCCGCGTCCCACCGGCACCAACGCAGGAGGTGGGTGCTTTGTGTTCTCCCCTTTGGGTTTGAAACGTGAACTGGGAACGTGGGAGAACTTGTTTT
>VXAW01012412.1:0-17197 GCA_013399735.1 Tyrannus savana | reverse complement strand
TCGTTTCCTCCCTCGGATTAGCATCTCCCCCCCTCCTCACCCCGCTGTGGGGCGAGGCCGTGGGTGTGGGATTTGGGGTTCTGGGGGTGGGGGGAAGGATGGGGTGGCCTGGTGGGACTCTGGTCTCCATGCAAACGTGCCCGATACGGATGCAAAACGAGTCATTCTTCACACAAAAGACGAAAGAGGCACCAAAATTTCGGTCGGGCTGGGTTCAAGCTCGACCAGGATGTTTGTTTTTTTTTTCCCTAAATCCCCTTCAATTCCCACCCCCTGCTCCAGCCACCAAAACAAACCAGTGAAGTCAAAAAGCCACGAGGTGCCGGGTCTCAAGGGGTCACGGAGATTTGCCGTGGGGCATTCCCACGGCACGGCACCAAAGACTGGGAACACGGGGTGGGCTTGGCAGCGCAGTTGCCCATCCATATATACAACTTAAATGGTGAGGGATGCTGTGGAAGCAGCAGGTGGAAGCTGGGAGAGGGAGGAGCTTCTTTTTCC
Source organism: Tyrannus savana (assembly GCA_013399735.1). Lineage (NCBI taxonomy): Eukaryota > Metazoa > Chordata > Aves > Passeriformes > Tyrannidae > Tyrannus > Tyrannus savana. Next base: position 16,696 of record VXAW01012412.1, on the reverse strand, counting down.
TCCCCATTTCAGCATTCCACAGGCAGCATCTCTGGGAGCCAGGGATGCTCCTGCATCCCATACACAACCCACGGGGGCAAAGTCCAGCCAAACATGCAAAATGAGGTATTTAAATATATTTTAAAAACCCCAATGAGTGTAAATAAGCAGTGGAAGGATTTGGTGAGTGCTGTGGCAGAGCTGCAGGCATGAGCACAGCTGTTCATGTGGGAAGCCAGGAGACGTAGGGAACTGTGTCACCCCCTCCAGTCTGGAATAACCAGCACTTTCTTGGTGCCTTCTACATAAAAAAAAATAGATTTTTTTTTTTTTGTCTATTTGAAGGCCTATATTAATGCCCCTGGGTATTGCATCCATCTGAGGGCTTCCACATTGCACCTCTGGTGCCAGTGCCGTGTGAGGTTTATCCGAGGGGATTTGATGCCCACGTGGGCTGATGGGAGTGACCTGCTCGCCTCTGCACACCTGAGCAGCCCCCTGCTTCGCAGGGATCCTCTATAACGAGCATTATTCATACCTGCAGCTGGCTCCCAGCAGCTACTAATCATTTTATTACTCTTTATAATCTATTTAAAGCGCAATTAGAGAAGAGAAAAAAAAAAAAATCCATGCAAAGTTACAGGCCAAAGCACGTTTTAGTTACGTTATAAATCCCTGGAAAACAGCCATCCATCACGGGAAGCAACGCTCCCTGGCTCGGCTGACAGAAATGGATGCTGCCCTTGACACATGAAGCCCACAGGTGAGGAATTCCCCTGTGGAAGCACGTGGAGAAAGCTGGCCTCGTGGGGAGGATGCTCTCAGGGCCGCTGGCAGCATCATCATCATCACTGCAGGGAGCTCTCAGAGAAGAGACCCTGTCTCTGAGACAGGGAAGAGAAACAGGGCCGGGCTGTGCAGCCCCAGCCTTTCCCTAGCATGGAGTAAAAATCTTTTCTCCTGCTCTCTGAGATGGCTGAAGGGCTCTCATTGCGTTCCAGCAGCCATCCCTTCACGGCCTGTGGGGGCCAGGAGCCATCCCAGATCGTGCCAGAGTGGGCTGGCCAGACCTGTTGCATGTCCAGGAATGAGCTTTTTCAAACCAAAATGAGTCTCGTGGGCTCCTGCTGGGCAGGGCTCTGGCTCCAGGGTCACTCCCAGATGCTGGGAGTGGATTTTATTGCGGGCTGGGCAGGGATGTGGGGTTTTGATATCGATGGGACCGAAGGGATGGGAAGCTGGATGAATCAGGTGTGCTGTGGCGCTCTGGGGATTATTCCAATTTTTTTTTTTCCCCACTCAAGTGAAGACCTCCTCCTTGGGCCTCAGCCATCCTGGGAGATGGAGATCTGTGAGTAGGAATTGAGGAGGACTTCAGTGACCTCTGGCACAGCCACACAGGACCTCAGCACCTACCAAAGGGCAAAGGGAGCATCACACAGAGAGGCAGGTCCCAGAGGGGAGGACATCCACCACGTCAGGATGAGGCTGGGTTAAGGTTTCTCCTGGCACAGTTTTGGAAATCTTTCCCCATTTGTGAAGTGGTGGGAAGACCACCTTGCTGAGGCACCTGTTCCTCTGGATGCAGCCCTCGCTTCTTGTCTACATTTTTGGCTGGTGCCTGACAAACCAGGACAATATTTTCTTTATTGCTTGGTGTAAAATCAATGGAATGCAGAGCCACGAGAGGCAGAGGCTGGGGAGGCAGTGGGGGCAAAGGTGGTTTGGGCACTGTGCCCCTCTTGCCCTCGACCAGCATCATTCATGAATAGTCACCCTTGACCACCTTGACCGCCCCTGGCCCACCAGGGTCCCACCCTCCTAGGCCTCCTTGCTTGGGTATAAAAATGGATTCTCCTTGTCCCTTTGAGGGACCCAAACACCTGTGCTGAGGACTGGGGGGTTGTGTTTTAAGGAATCATAGAACAACCTGATTTGGAAGGGACCCACAAGGATCACGGAGTCGGAGTCCTGGTCCTGGTTTTCTGCCTACCCCGAAAACAAACACCTTTGCACGTAGTTTAACTCTGCAGAAATGAGTTTTTGCTGGCTTGTTTGGCACCCGCTGATGAGGGAGCAGCAACACCTGCGGTTCCCGGGAGGAACTAAAACAAGGCAAGCACTCCCCCCCTCCAACATCACCGTGCCCTGGGGTGCAAAGAGGGGTGGCGGCTGTTGCCAAGTGGGGACGCCCGTTTCCATCAGAGCCTTCTGCCTACATCCTCCTGCCGGTGGACGGGGGGTTACAGACGCCCGGTATGCCCTGACGGGGGGTTATTTAATTAATTAATTTATTTATTTTCGGTGTGTGGGTGTGAGTAAACGGATGTGATCAGGGCAGTCTGAATGAATCAAAGTGACTGCTCCCTCTCCCGCCGGGAGCCGCCGGGGCCGGCGCGGCTCGGTGTCACCGCCGGGGCAGGGCTGGCCTGTCGCCTTCAACTCGGCTGGTTGATGGGGCACGGAGGGGGCGGTTTTTGGAAGGGGCAGACCCACCGTGCCGGCTAAGTTGGACCCTGAATACGTGCGAGCTCGTGTTTCCCAAGGGATGCTGCCAGGGAGGTGGGAAGCCTCGGCAGCGGCCGGCTGGAGTCTAGGGAGGAGCATAAGCCTCTAAGCCCTCCCTGTCTCTTTGATTTTCCTCTAATTAAGCTTTTCTTTTAGCGCAGGTGTCACCAGAGCCCTGAGTGAAGTTCTGGGCTGACGCAGAAGCAAAAGGACGGGGGGGTGAGGGGGGGAAGTCCCAGCCTGGTACTTCCAGCAGCAGGGATGGGAAAGATGAGGAGCCCCAGGGAGGAAGGACGGTGACAGGATATTGTTTGCTTTTCCTGGCACAGATGAATGCTACCATGTGTGGGGACAACGACAATAATAAAACAATTATATAATAATAATAATAACAATAATGATACACTTGACTCTTTCTGGACCTGCAGCATCACTCCCACATGATTTGATGGAAGCTGGTGAGACATCCACTGTCCTTGTCAGTGCAGGGTCTACAAATACCTCCTTGGGCTGCTCTTCTCGTGCTTATCGAGCCTCAGCTTGCCAGGAGAATAATTCTGCAGGATGTGTGGGGCCAGGTTGCTCCTGCAGCCTGGGCAGGTGGGGTGCTCCCAGATGTGCCAGCCCTCGCTGGTCCTCACCAGAGCCATCTGCTGTGGATGGGCTGTGCTGGGGATGTGGCTGTGGGTGAGCTGATCAAGGTGGGGTCTTGCCAGCCCCCAAATCATCAAATCCTCACTTTACAATTCCCTTTTTACTCTGTGACAGGCTGAATCCCTTCCCCAAGCAATGGCTTGTCTCACTGAGGGTTTTTTTTGGAGGTTTGCTGTCTGCTGCTGGTGGGTGCAGCTTTGTCAGAGGGGATCTGCTGTTAGAGCAAATCACTCAGTCACTCCATCACATTTACTGGTCTTGTCCATCCTTGTCAGCAGGGAATTTGTAGCCCTAATTATAATGATTCTCTCGGGACCTCTCTGGATTAGCTTAATCCTAATGTCACAGGTAGCTCTGGCACCCTAATAACTGCTCCCAATAAAAATAATATATTCAAGGGATGGTTCTGCGAGAAAAAAATGGAAAAAAAAAAACATTTCTGGCTTGGCTGCAAAAATGTAGCAGCTGGATCCACGAGAAAAATCCCAATTTGTTCTATGGTGGTTTTTTTTTTAATAGATCACACTTAAAGCACCCCTGCTCCTTCCCAGACAAGGGCACAGAGCACAAGCATCACCCTGGGTTTGGAGAGTGCCCAGGCTGGAGATTTCCACCTGCAAAGGTAAGACAGCCCTTCTGCCCTTCATTTCCCAGGTGAAGGGTGGTACAGCACGGATTGGCAAAGCCAGGAGCTGCATCCAGCCCCTCCAGCCCAGCATCCTCCCCGTGCCACGGGGTTTTCCCTTACGGGGAATCCAATACGGGGCGATCGATTCCTCTCGACCTCCTGCTTAGGCATCCCAAATATTCCCCTGTGGAAATGCCATCCTTTCCAGGTGCTGCTTAACTGAGGGGTTATTCTTTTTTTGGTTATCAAGTTCAAAGTCCGGCTTGTTGGAAGAAATCCCAGTCAGTTTATATTGAATTTTCCCCCTGGGTGCTCCTCCCTCGGCAAAGAGGGAATGTTAGTGAGGAACTATAAGTAGGAGGTGATCTCTTCTGGTGGATGGAAAGGGTGCCTCCTGTTTGGGTGTCTGGGCATCAGCAGGTTCTGGGTAGATGCTCTTTTTAACCTTTAAAATCTCTCTGTGTGAATTCATAGGCTCTAACACTTCACCAGCATTTCTGACTTCTTTGTGTTTTTGTTTTTGTTTGGTTTTTTTTTTTTTTTGCCATCAGATTAGACTAAAATCCAATTAAATAAGGCCTAGTGATGGACTGATGCTTTTTTAAGGGCTCCTCTCCAATTTTCTGGGAATATTGAGAGAATACACTTAGTTTGGTTTTAGGTTTAGCTCAGCAGAAATTCAGAGGCACAGTGGCAAAGCAAGAAAGCTTGTTTTCCATCCAGCCCGGTACCTAATTCTGACTAACCCAAACTCACTTCCAAACCCTTCCCAACTCGCTTTCAGGTGATGGGTAACACATCTGAATGTGCCCTTGCTTGGGTAAGTCACCTGCTGGGTTGAAGTAAATTTGTGGTGACCGGTGTTGGTGCTGCAGGTTTGCCTCGTGCTGGGCTCAAATAAACGGGAGAAAATGGTTTGGGTTTGATTTTTTCCTTCTTCACCCACCCACAGAGCCAGGGCAGGACGTGCCCGTTGCCATCCCACTGCCAGGATGGGATCCTGCCTGCCTGTAGCTCAGGGGGAGATGAAAAATGCCCAGGCTGGGAAAAAGTGGGATTTAACTTTAAAAGGGATGCTGTGAATAACCAGCAGGAGGAGCAGGAGGTTGGGGCAGCGGAGCCTGAAGGAAATTAAGGCATACTCCTTTAATTCCCATCTCAAAACCCCACTCAGATGCCCAGTTTTCTTAAGGAAAATCCTTCAGTTTGTTTTTCGTCCCCTCCCTGGGGCCCAGGAAAGGTTTGTCTGTAGAAGCCCTCGTGTTGTCACACCTGCAGGGTCAGCCCTGCCCCTGGTTCTGGGCTCCTTATTTCTTGCTCAGGACCCAGGAAGGAGCTGCTTTTTCCCAGTGGGAGGATGACTTCCCGAAATAATGGTTCCAAATGCTCCAAGTCTTGCCTTTAGCAAGGCTAAACCGAGCAGAGGATGAGGTTTAGCCCTAGATGAGGCTCAATGCTGATTTTTCAAATTTCTGTCGTTTCTTTATTTTATTTTATTTGTAGTAATGCTTATTTCCCATAGCCAGAAGGAACAGTGGGTCCAGGATGTTGCTGGAATAGCTGGAGAGTGCCACGGAGCTGGCCCACCAGGTCTGGACCCATCTCCCTGGCGTCTGGGAGCCTCATCTTGACCCTGTTGCCTTTTTAGGTCCCTGCTTTCCTGTTTGCTGCCAATCCCTCCCACTGGTGAACTTCCCTCATCCAACACTCCCTCATCCAACTTCCCCCATCCAAAACCCATCCTGTCCCTGGCAGCTCCTGTGCTCACTCCCTACCCCACCAATCCTTGCATGGAGCCTCTTGGACTGTCCTCCTGCCTGGATTCATCCCACTATTTATTCCCTGGAGGCTCAGAGCAGGAAGATTGCTCTGGTTTCAGCTCCCAGGGTGGAGGGAAAGCTTGCAGGAGTGAACCCTCAACCACGAGCCCGAGTTGTCTGGAGGTAGGGGTGGCACCTTCTCCCATCCCTTGGCTCGACTGAGCCCTGTTCCCTCTGTGGAAGGCCCGATTTCTCTCCAGGTGGGCTCTCCCTGGGAAACCTGGGATGTTCAGAGAGGCTCCCAGGTCTGAAAGAGGACTCCACGGAGGTGCTGGTGTCCGGCATCCCTTCCCCAGTGGGCACCGTGCCGGGAGGTGGGAGCCACGTCCTGCATCCCTGCCATGTGCCTTCCCACCTCCCCACGCCTGCTCTTCCCTCCCCGCCACCGCCGAGTCTCTTCCTCTTCCCCCTCAATTATTTTTATTTTATTTTATTATTTTTTTTTCGGGGTGCCAATAAAGGCAGGCTCCTTTAATCATCCCAGCTTTAAGAGGGAAAAGGGAGAGCGCCGGGGAGAGAGTGCAGTGAATTTAGAGACTCATCTTACCCCACCATGTTAATTATCTCGGCTGTAAAAAAGAGGTCAAGGAGAGGAACTCTACTAAATAGGCCGACGTTGGCATGAACAGCTCCTAAAGTGAAGAAGGTAAGACTGAACTTTACTGGAACTTTTTTTTCCGTCTCTTCAAAAAGCTCCTAGATTAAAGCTCTGATATCCTTTTTGTTGAAATCTCATGGATTCTGAAGCTCAAATGGCTGGAAGGAAGCCCAGATAATTTTTTTTTATCCCAGTCACTGAGAGGCTCAAAGGTTTTAAGTCCTGCCCCCACGGTGAATTGCCGAGTATATGGGAATACAGAAGAACCTGGCACATAGGTGTTCTGGCCATTGTTATCGAGAGGGAGAAAAATAAAATAGCTCTCTATGTAGGTCAATGACCTGCTCTTTATTGTCAGTAAAAAATTAAGGATGACCTAAAATCTACTACTCAACGGAAAAAAAAAATAATAAAATAAAATAAAATAAAAAAAAAAAAAAAAAAGAGGAGGCGAGGTAAAGTAGTCTCCCCCTAATCAAAGAGGAAATGTTTGTGTTACCCAAAGCTTGACCTCCTCAGTCTCCAACTTTAGCAAAGTCTTTGCCACTGAAAAGCAGTGGTCGAAAACCTCAAAACCTGTCTGAAATGTCTATTAATTTTTGATCTTCCGAGGGAGTTGGCTCAGTTATTGCAGCAGCCCCCGCCGCGCCAGGCGTAGTTAAGGGTCTCTCAGCATTTCCATTATAAAGCCCCCAATATTCAAGGGCTTCATCGCTCAGCTGTTCCCACGGTGGCTCTGTCTGATCACCTGCCATTCCCCCTCCAGCTTCCAGGGGAACAGAACATGCAAATCGGCGGAAAGGGCTCATTTTTTTATAGAGATGTGGATTTTTTTGATTTTTTTTTTTCCTCAAGCTTGGAACCAGCTGGCCAAACCCAGGACACCTGGACCTCTGGGGGATTGTGGGGTCCTCTCCACATGCCAGTTGGTTTGGTTGCCCTGTCCCTTCTGTGGGGAGAGCAGACTGGTGAAGCCTAAAATCATGGAATCACAGGGAATTTACGATGGCTTGGAGGCTGGAGATTGAAACTTTAAGGTCCAAAGGGAGCTCAGGTGAAGGAATTCAAGCCAGCTCCTTCTTAACAATGAGGGCTGCTTGTAGCACCCTCCCTTATCTATCCTGCTCCTTCCAGCCCTCATCCCACCAAGGATGTGTTTGATTCCTCCCTAGATTTCTGGCTGAATCAAAACCTGATCAACATTTGATTTTTGCAGAGACTGTTATTTACAAGCTGGGATCAAGATATTTACATCTGCAGATCTTTTCCTCTCTGGCTGCTCTCCTTCTTCAGAACACTTTCCTCGTGACCTGGTCCGTGATGTGTTGGATCTGCAGTGGGAACTTTGCTTTCACCACCTGTTGCCTGAAGGGGAAGAAGGTTGAAGCCAGGGTGGCTTTCTGTGGATGGAATTCACCATGGCCCCAAGCAGTTTCATCAGGATATCAAGCGACTGAGCTCCTTATAAAAAAACCCCACAAAAAACAACAAAACCAAAACAAAACCCATCCTGAGCATCTCCTGGGGAGAGTGTGCTGGACCTGGGATGTGGACCACACTGATTGCAGGATAAATAGGAAAGAGAAGGGAGGAAAGGCGTGTGAGGCTGGGTTGTGCAACAAGCCTGGAACTAAAATGTCCTTTTTGTTTGTTTTTTTTTTTTTCTCCCTGCTGATGCAGCTGGAACATGTTGGGATCACGTGGGGAGCCTTGCCGTGGATCATGGCATCTTTTTTTCACCCCGTGGGCAACACCACTGGGGTGTGTGAAGGGAGTTACAGGATGGTTTGGGGTTGGAAAGGACCTTAAAGCTCATCCAGCTTGTTATTCTCAGGGGGCTGCCTGGACTGAGAGTGCCAAGGGGGAAGCAAAATTCCTTGGGTGTGTGCATGTCCAGGAGCAGGTAAGCCAACACCCTGACTGCAACCAGCTGCCTGGGGCGCTCTGTGTGCCTAAAAGGCGGCTCACCAGTTCCCCAGGGAGGGAAAAGCTGTCTTTGCTGGGAATGAAGGCACCCAAGCCAGGTGGGAGCGTGTTGGGAGGGTTGGTATGTGCAGAAGAGAAGGAAATATCAGAAGTGATGAATATTTATGGTTAAAACTGCAGGCACAGCCAGCTAACCAGAAACCAGGAGCCACCTCAGGAACACTTAAATGTGCTGCAGCTCTTCTATTTAGGGTTAGTAAATACCCATTTTAAAGCTTTTTCTGGCCTGGCCTTTAGAGGTGAAAATTACCTGAGAGTCCATAAGATGTTTGACTTTTCACCTGCCACTCCAGCTCATTTTTACTGCTCTCAAAAACCAGGCTGGCATCTTGATGGTATCGGTCAGTCAGGACCTCGAGGCTCCCCAGGTCTGCCGTGACCAGGGCTGTGTAAAACCTGGTGACAGGAGCACGAGCTGTTAAAGGATGCTTTGAATCCAGCTGGGAGGGAATCTGCAGCTTTCCTGGTGCAGGTCCTGGTAAGTCACCCACTCCAGTGCTTCCCGTGCGTGCAGGTCCTGGCTGGGGGGACAGACAGGCTTATGTAGTTCATTGTTTCCACCCTCCCAGGCTCATTGTCTGATTATAATCCAGTTAAGGCTCTACTGTGTCATGTTTAGAACTGCAGCAGGGTGGGATGCTGATGGGCACGTGGTACAACGAGGGTCAGGCGGTCACCAGGCCCTGCTGCAGCAGCACCTCGTGGATTAAACTGCTGATTTATTTGCAGGTAGTGGGGAAAACGGTGCCTGGTGTTTAGGGAAATAAAAAAACAAATGAAGAAATCAAATTGACTGCTGTCTGTCCCTCCCCATATAACCTTATTTGTGCGCAGTGATTTACTGCAGACAGGAGATGGCACCCAGAAATTGGGGGAAAAGGACTCTGGTGGGGGTTTAGAAGAAAAAAATGGGAGGGTTTCAACTGCTTGTAAACCACTTGTTGCCTTTAGGCAGCTGTTTTTGGGTGGTGGAGGAAGGCTGGAAGCCCCCCTCAAGCCTTTCCCCTGCCACTGGTGTGCTGCACAGCCCTGGGCACATCACCTGTGATCACAGCATTCCCCAGGGTCCAAGGATATCAGATGTTTGATATTTAAACGTTGCCCTGCAACAAATTAAGTCTGGGGTCGTCCTGCTGTGTCCTTCCTTCAGCAGGGATGCTCCTGCACAGCCCAGAGCCCCGGCTATGGGTGAGGATGAGCACTTTGTTAGTGGTGGCCTTGCACTCATTAATCTCTAATGCGGGGGGAGCATCTGAATCTTCTCCCTGCATTCCACTGTTTGCAGAGCACACCTCATTTAACAAAACATTAGGCATTTTGCTTCCTCAGATCAAGTGTGTCTATTAATAACGACTTAAATTGTCTGAGCTGGCTTCACGTTGCAAGGAAAGCTCATTCCATTCCTGGCACAGGCAAGAGCACGACACACACGGCAGCAAAGAGGCTTCAGCACCAGCTTCTTCCCCAAGCTCAGCTGCCACTGAACTTAGCCCTTGCTCCAGGAAGAGCAAAGATAAAGGACTGCCAGGACACACATCCCTTGAGAAGGGGGGGTGGTCACACTTTGTATCTCCCCTAAAAATACTTCTGCAGATGCAGTTGCATGAGCAGAGATGTCTGGGCTGCTGCTGCTCAGCTCCTCTTTGAAAACTGCTGCCCAGTGAAATATAAACTTGTCCCGAGGCTGCATTGATTTTGACCAGTTTTTATTGGAAATTAGATAGTATTTAAACATTTCCCTTTAATGGCTCTATATAATAAGGAAAGGTTCTGTGCTACGCTAGTTTATGGTGGCCCTCCTTTGTCAGATGTAAATAATTCAGTGAAAAAAGCCCCAAAACTCTTTCCTGGAATGGTGTGGGTTGGAAGCCCCTCCAGTCCCCCCTCCTGCCATGGGCAGGGACACCTCCCACTAGCCCAGACAGCTCCAAGCCCCATCCAACCTGGCCTTGGACACTTCCAGGGATGGGGCAGCCAGAGCTGCTCCAGGGTGAGGAGACAGTGCTGGGCACCTCAGGACTCAGAGCCCAGTCCTTTTCCCCATATTGATGGAAACTGAAGCAGATTCTCCCCATTCCCTGGCTGGAATTCTGCTAGGACCAGCACTGCCAGCATCATGGGAGGTGGAAGCAGAGGAACTGGATGGCACCACAAGCTTCAACAAGCCCTTCACTCGGTTTCTTGACGTCCCGTGCTGTTTTGCTCCTGAGCATAATTAGTTTTCGACACCCGAAAGTGTAAGGTAGCCGTGGAAGTTATTTATGGAAAGTTGTGGAGATAATTACTTGCCCCCTGGGATGCAGGAGAACAAACTCAACTAGGCCTTGTTGCCCGTATCCATTTCTGGGGGGAATGATTTATTCCTCACCAGTGGACAGACCTGAACTTGGCGTGTCAGCGTTAATTAGTGGGGACTCTGCCCGATCCATCAGGCTCCGACCTCTCCTGGTGCAGCTGCACTTAACGACAGAGCCATCTGGTTTGCTCGGCTCTTCCCCCCCGCCCCGTTCCCGCCCCCTCTTCCCATCGCTTGTGGGGCGCGGGGCTGGAATCGCCGCCTTGGAAATTACAGGTTGGGGATGAGGCAGCCGGTTCTCGGGGCCCGGCTGCGGCACCTGGGCCATCCATCAGCCCGCCGAGCTGTCAGCACATCACCCGCTGCCAGCCCTGCCCTCCCTGAGCTCAGCCCCACCCTGGCATTCACAGACGGGGGGCCGGGTCCTTGGAATGTCCGCTGTCCCTGTCAGCCGGCGGGGTGGTGGGAATGTCATCAGCAGGGCAGGGACATCCCGGAATTGAGAGCTTTGTGCTGGTGACACAGCTGGGATGGCTTTGCAAGTCTAAAATGAAATGGGGGCTCGGGGCAGGACCCTGGCTTCTGGAGGGCCAGAAAAGAAACTGTAAGGACTGGGGAGGTTTTGGGGCCATTAGTTAGGACAGCTATGGGTGTAACTTCCCAAACTTTGTGCCGCTTGGGGATAATGGCTTTGCTGGCCGCGGGCTAGTTTGCATGATTCCCATCTCCTCCTGCTCACCTCCCGGCCTGTTCACTGCTCCAGTCACTCCCAAGGAGAGGACAGGATTGCCCTTACCCTCTCCTCAGGCTTTCACCAAGGCTGGCCCATCATGCCCCATCCAGCCCTAATGGCTGATGCCTAGATTTTCATTGTTCTACAAATCGTTTCCCTCCTATCTTTTTGTTTGTTTGTTTGTGTTTGTTTTTGTTGTTTGTTTGTTTGGTTGGTTGGTTTTCCTCCCTGGAGTTTGATCTCGAGTTATTTTCACGTAGAAAGCCAAAGTCCCACTCCATTAAGGAGCCCTTGGGTGGGCAGATGTGGTGACTTTCTCCTTGTACGATTCAGAACCCCAGGAGCTGGGACAAAAAAAAAGAAAAAAAAAAGAAAAAGTGCCTGGGATGGAAATGTTCCATCCTTGCCCCGTGTGGCTGCTCCACTCGTGGCTGTTCATCACGAGGCCTTTCCTTCTTTCCATGAGCAGGTCAGCGGGGCAGCAGGGACCTTGCAGGAGATCCCCGCGATTTTTCCTCTCAAAAGCGCACATTCGGAAGGAAACCTCTGGGACAGGCTTTTGCCCAGCGCTAGACCCGGCTGAGGCTCTGTGACAGCCCGATGTGGGCCCTGGGGACACCTGTGAGAGGAAAACCTGGATGAGCAACACCTGAGCCCGCCGTGCCCCGCCCGCCCCCGGCACCTGAGGGGTCTGTCCTGCTAAAGGGGCACCAGCTGATCCGAGTTCCCCATCTCCGCGGGTGCTTCCCCCGCATTTTTGGCTGATAAAAGGCGAAGCAGCCCCACCTTCCCTTTCCTCCCGGTGACCACGCGTGGATGTATCTCCCCGCAGAGGCCGTGGCCGTCCGAGGACGAGAAGGTGCGTTCCTTGCGGGTGTTTTTTTCGCGTTGCTGGTACTCGGTTCCTCGCTTCCCGTTGCTTGTTTGGGTGCTGCAGTTGTCTGTGCCTTGAGCCCCTTCCCGAGCTTCCATTAATCCCTGCCCCTGATTCTCTTTTCCCGGCTGGAGAAGAGCCTAAAGCAAGGGAGCAGGAAGAAGAGGATGTCAGGAAATACCCTTTGCCTTGCTGCTGGCTTGGAGCTGCCCTCCTGGCAAGGGAACAGCCCTAGTTTGGGATTCTCTCCCCCTTTGCTTCAGGCTGCCTTTAGTTGTCTCATTAATGATGATAATTTTTATTGTTAGTTTGAGCAGCTAAAAAACACAAACGTTTTTAAGGAGAGTCAGAGCTGTAGGAAACTGCGTGGTTCTGGTTTTGCTTGAAGAGATGCAGAAGAGATTGGGGATAGGACGAGTCACTTTTCAGAGGACTGGGGAAGCAGGGAAAGGTGTGAAATTTGCGTTTCCCACGCTTCGGCTTTGAGGCTGCTGGGCAGATGGGAGCAGAGCCTGGCAGTGCCCTGCCCTGCGATTCCACCTGGTTTGGGGGCTCTGGGAGCCGAGTGGAAACCGTTCCCTCCTCCCATGCTGGCACATGCTCTCTTATTTTCCCTCTGTGCCAAGAAATGGGACTCCAGCCGAGGGCTGTAACAACTCTGCCTGCCTTTGGTGCTTTTGCAGGAGGCGGGGGCAGCCGAAAAGGGGCTGGTGCTGGTTTTGCTCCGCGAAAGAGAGAACCCCTTTTCCAAAGTGCCCTCCCAGGGTGGCACCCCCTTGTCATGGAGCTTTTGGGAATCAGCCAGAGACGTGACAAAAAAAAAGAAAAGTGGTGTACCAAGTCTTAGTGGTGGTCCCTGAAAAGCATCATTGGCTGGGAGTAACCCAGGCTGGAGAAACCCCCTCTCCTTGTGGAGGGCAGCCCCACGGACACTGGGAACAGGAGCCCGAAATGATTTGGGGGATTTTGTGCAGTTTGTTACCTTAGGTGTAGGGTATGGGGGTTTTTTTGTTGTTGGTTTTTTTTTTTGTTTTTTTTTTTTTTTTTTTTTTTTTTTAAATCCCAGCAAGAAATAATCCTCTTTTTCTCTGGTCGGAATAGAAATGGCTTGATGCCACGAGGCATAAAAATAAAAGGGAGCTCTACCCGGTGCTGCGATGATTTGCAAGGCTAGTGAGAAAGTACAGAAGGCGTTTTCAAATAGACTCCAATATTTTCAGTGCTTGAAGAGGGCCCGACTACATGACACCTTTTTTGAAGCCCTGATTTACAATGGACCCAGGCTGAGTGCATTATAATTTGCTGCGCGAAGTTCCAAAGTCGCAGTACTTTCAATAATGAGGAGAGAAACCCTAATACGATGAGACTTTTCTCTTTTTTTGGGGGGTATTGTGTTTAATGAAAAGCTAAAAATGTGCTAATTTGTAAGTCCTGTTGTGGTAGTGGCGTCGGAGGCTTTTGAAATGCGTTACTGACTTGGGGAGCATTAAGGAAAAATGACATTTCGCTACTAGCAGAAAAGTCAATTATAATGTTTCCACACTTTAGAAAATTGCTGATGCAGGATGGGAGTTAATAGAACAGTCAGCTTCACTTTGTGTTACCGGATTTGGGGGGTTTTGCTGAGAAATGTCCGCTTGTTTTTTTTTTTTTTTTTTTTAAATTCTGATGGCAACTTAAATAAAAAAAGCTCCCACAGGTGCTGGGTGGTTGGGACTCGTCTCACTGAGGGCGTGCTGGAAGGAGATGTATTCCCTTGGGTTGTTTCCCACCTGGAGCTGGTCTGTTTGTTTGTCAGCCTGGCGTGGTGCAGACTGTCCAGAAAGTCAGCAAAAAATAAAGATTTAGGGGCATTTTGCGGTCAGGCTGATCCCCTCTCCCTGGTGATGGAGGAGCACGCTGAGCGCCGTGCAATCTGTTCCCAGCACCTCGCGAAAGACTCTTTAACCCATTAAAAACCACTTAAAGCGAGAGAACAGGAGGAAATAATAGCTGTCCTTGCCCACTGCGCTCTCGGTGGAGCTTTTCCACCGAGTCTCCCGGAGAAGGAAAGAGCAATAAACTTTTCCTGGGCAAAGGCAGCACTGACTGCAGGGCAGCTGCATCCCTGGGAGCTCAGTGCCAGGAGGGAAACGTGTCATGGGTGCTGTGGGGTAGCGTGGAGGTGATGCCTCCCTCTTCCAGGTGTTCCTGCTTGGCGTGGTTAAAGCAGAAAGACTTTGAAGAAAAAAGTCATGTCATGTGTAGCTCTCCCGGGTTTGGAGGAAGCAATTAAGCCAATTAATTTATTGGTAAATTATCTTATGATGAAGTACAAAATAACTGCAATGAAACGCTGACATTCACATTAATACCAAATTAGTTACTGTATTATGACTGTTCTTACAATGAATGCCCAGTAATTTAATAGTAATGGGACATTTCAATAATTTAGCTGATAATTCTCTAGATCACTTACATATATAAATGAGCACGACAGCTTCTCCTCTCAGCTTTGCTGGTGCTGCTGGATTACCTCCCACCAGGAGGCAAAGCAGCCTGTCCTCCCTTTCTGCTGTCCCTCAAAACTCACCTCTTGCTGGAAACTCAGTGGGGATGATGGTGTAGCCAAGGGGATTTTCCTCCTCCATCAGGGTTGCTGTGGCTGGAGAGCAGAGTGGAATTGCCCTGTGCTGGGCTTAGCAAAGCCACAGCCTTCTTTTCTCTCTTTTTCTGTGGTGAAAGAGCCCTGTGTAGAGATGCTGGAGGAGCATCTCTAGAGGGGTTCCTGTGAGAGCACTGCTCAGCCTCACAGTGGGATGGGTGTTGGAGATCCACCCAGGGCCACTTAATGGAGCAGTTCAGGCACTGAAATTACTGGGTGTTGGCTCTGCTTGATGCAGCTGCTTCATTTTTCAAGTAGCTGCACTTCCCGTAATAATAATAATAATAAATAGCATTAAAATTTCTCCTCTTACATCCCTGTGAGAGGACTCTCCCAAGGAGATCGAGGGCTTGGCAACTCCAGAGGTTTTCTTTTGTACAGAATCCCGAAATGGGACTGGAATTTGGGTTGGAAAGGACCTTAAAGATCATATCAATCCAACCCCCTGCCACGGGCAGGGACACATTCCACTATCCTAGGCTGCCTCACCAACCTTTATTGACCACTTTGTCACCTCTTGTACCCACAGAGCTTTTTGTAGATCCCCCCACGCTGTGGCTTCCAGATCCCCATGGAAAAAAAAAAAAAAAAGAAATGCAGTTTACACTGCAAGCACCAACCACGGGGAGCTACACCCACAGGATAAAATGCCTTGTGTTTTTTCCCCACACACTGGTGATCAGGGGAGGAAAGCTGTAGGTTCTGGGAGCATGCCTGGGGATGGCAGGAGCTTCAGCATCCCTCCCGCGGGTGGGAGCCGTGCCCTGGAGATGGATGGTGCCAGTCAGTGCATCACTTTGCTGCTGAGATTGCCCCTGAATCTGCTGAAATATGAATTAATGGGCTTGCTTACGTCCCACCTAAATGTGGCCCTTTCATCACATCAGGTTGTGCTGTCAGGGCTGTTGTGCAGAGGAGTGTTCCCCTGTCGGCAAGATTGAGGACAGAATTATCCAAATTAGTTTCCTGGCGGGCGAGAGCAGAGATGAGGCTCTGTAACACAAACCCTGCCTCCTCTGGGGTGGAGAGCCTGGCTTTTCTCCTCAGGGATGAAGCCGAAAGCACCTTGTTTCAGAAAGCTGGGTTGTGCTGCCAAATCTGGGGAGCACAGAGCTTGTCTGCCCCGAGCAACAAGTGTCTGCTGGGAAAGAAGAAGGGAAAGAAAGCCAAAGTTTGTGGCTGCTCTGTGACAAGTGATTAAATCCAGGAGCTGGCAGTCCCTTCTGGGGGTTGTATGAGGACTCCAGCAGCTGGATTGCTGCTGGGATGGCTGCAGAAGGACTTGTGTGCACCGAAAATGCCCTGAGGGGTTGCATAGAGGAGATGTGACCATCATTTCCTCTCTTATCGCTTGGGTCTCCTTGGCAGCCTCGAGGTTGGAAGGGTGAAATCGTGGGGAGCCCTGTACTAGAAAGCAAAAGTCAGCCAGAGGACCACAGAAAACTCAGACTGGGGTGGGCTCTGTCCCACGTGCTGTGATTGCATGGCAGCCTATTCTTCCCACAGGGAAAAAATTCCCTTTATTAACCAGACCCACCCAGTTCCCTCCAGTGTGTGCAGCGACACGAGTGCTTGGATTGTTTTCTGTGCAGTGAGTTACTTCTAGGAATCCCCCCAGGCCTCTTTTTCTCAGACATTCCTGTTTCCAGGAGCATCTTTTTCCATTGGATTTCCTCTTAGGAGTAGGAGAGAGTCAATGCCATCCCTTTCCCAGCAGCTTCCCAGAGTGGTGCTGCCCATCTTGTACCTCCCAGCCTGTCCATACAGGCACAGAGAGGTCCCTGGCCTCCCTGGGAATGGTGGGCTTTGTGTTTCCAGGTATTGCCAGTTATCTGTTGTCAGGTCCACACAGGAATGTGATCAGGGGTGAAAACAGGGAATTGTGGCTCTTATTTATAAAAGATGTGCTGGTGCACGTGATCCTGTGCTTGGCATAGAGGTGGTGCTCTCTCAATCAGTGTCTTGTAGGATTTCCC